>BOPN01000584.1:225000-235000 GCA_017312705.2 Penaeus japonicus | reverse complement strand
GATGGTAGGTTTGGTAGAGGTGGTATGTCCTTTGGGCATTTGATGAAGATAAATAGGTTGATTTAGAAATGCTTCAGAAACTAATAATTCGATTAATAAAGATGGAGATTTAACATTTCATAGCTTTAGTTTAGAATATTTAGTTGTTTCATTTTCGGTTTTCTACGTATTCCCGATTTCGCCAAGTGATCTCTATCGGACAAGGTTGTTAATTGCATCTATTTTTTTATCTTTTCTTTACGTTATATATATATATATATATATATATATATATATATATATAATAGTTTTTTTTCTCGTTCCGTTTTCGCTGTAACATGCGTTCGTGATGTTTACGAAACAATGGACTTCAGTGCCGACTTGCTGACACTGTTTCATTTTCTCCTCTTGCTCCTTCCTCTTTTTCTTCTTCTTCCTCTTCTTTTGTCTCCACTTCTGGTTATTGGTAGTTCCGCTTTGAGTGGTTGTTAGTTGGCTGTTGAGCGATTGCTCATAAAGTACGTGTGTGTGTGTGTGTGTGTGTGTGTGTGTGTGTGTGTGTGCGCGTGCGTGCTTGCGCGTGCGTGCGTGCGCGTGTGTGTGCTACATGTCTAGATGTGGAGATGTGTATTTGTGTGTGTGTCTGTGTCTGTATACTTCCAAAGGTGTACATTAATATGTTGACATTTGTGGATAGAAAGATTGAAGTCCTTAATTCCACTGTATGGACCTTCTCTATTTTTTCCTTTATCAGCAAGATAAGGTTGCTGTTGTTTCGGGGGGGGGGGGTAGGATGGGGAGAGGCTTTGATAATGAGTGGTTGCCTGTTGGTGTCTACTTGGTGTCATTTTTTCTTTCTTTATTCAATTTATTCATTCAAACATACAATTATTTGTTCATCTGTTAGTTCAATTTGCGTGTGTGTTGTTAGACTTGTGTAACCTTTAGAAATGATATTAGAGAAAAAAAAATGTGGCATTATTCGAGAAAAAGCAAACACTTTTAATTTCTCTTAAGCTTTCGTAATCTGCCTGTACCCACGACAGGTGAGATAATGAGTTCAAGAGCCTTCGGTAGAGCTTCTAGACTCACGGCAGGTGTAGAGGGAATTAAGGAATTATTTGTTCGTTTTGTCCTTGCTGTTAGAGAGAGAGAGAGGGTGGGGGGGATTTTTGTCCTCGCTAATAGGATATGTGTCATTGCATTTGTTAGGATTGTTGTTACCAGTAATTACCATCTTCATCTTTATCAGTACCACCACCATCATCCCCACCACCACCACCACCGTGCTCCTACATGACTAAAGAATGGAAGCGAAGTGGAATCCGGTGGAAGTTTCCTCAGTGGGGAATGAAATCCTACCTTGATAAGGCGTCTTTTATGAGCAATGCGCAATCGGTAGGCCTACGGTTGATTAATACGGCTCTTTGATAGAAAGGTCCAGATATTGTTGATGACTGATTTAAATAGGTTTCTCGGTTGGACAGTCGAGAGCAGTAGGGACAACTTTTATTGCAGCTCTTGATGGAATGTTCGAGGCTCTCTGCAACCTTGCCCCGCTGTTCCTTGAACAATTTTCATTTTAAAGTCCATTTTTGTGTCTTAACTTATCGTCATCATCATCCTTGTTTTATATATAACAAAAAACTAATTATCTACAAACTTTTTTTTTTCTTTTCTTTTCTTTCTTTTTATCAATGTACTATTTGTGTATTTCGACGTAGCTCCAGTAGCGCCGAGATGTAAGACCGTTGGGAGATAAAATCACTTCTTACTGATTAGAAAAAGGGAGAGAAAAAAAAAGCTTTGTGATGATAGGAGGGTAACTTATTATCGTATTTGTAAAAGAAAAAAAAATAATAGCTCTAACGTTATCCCAAAGTGGCCCAGATAAAGGCGCTGATTACGAGCCCTTTGAACACGCCAAGTGGATACTGTGATCTCTTGATGAAGACGCTGGGTTCGCGTTGTCATTGTTTTGGGATTAGGGGAAAATTTGATTAATTTTATTATCACTCTTGGTAATTAGTAATGATAATTGCTTTTTTTGTTGTTATTTGACGTCTGTTTGTTTATTTTGAAGATGTAATGTGTAATTTTTGTGTGTGTGATTTCTGCCGTGTCACAAAAGAGCAAAGATAGATTTTTCCTTTTTCTTTTTGTTTTGTCTACTCTATTCATTTGGTTGATCTTTTTTATTTGATTTTTTGTTTTGAGTTATCTAAGGGGCAAGAGGTGAACGGTAGAACTGTTAAGATTAATATCGCTGACAAACACTGTCTCCTAGCGACCTCCACTGATACTTGAGGAGAGATAGGGATGGCATATGAACTCCCCCCCCCCCCCCTCCACCACCTATCTTTTCCTTCTCCTCCTCTGCTTCTCCTCCATCCCCTTCTCACTTTTGCTACTCTTCCATCCCCATCCTCTTTCCTTCTCCCTTTGCCCTCCTCCCCCCCTCCCCCCTCCCCCTCCCCTCCCCCGCCTCCCCAGAACAACTTGATGAACTGAATGGAAATAGACAGGTGACGTGGGAATTATTGATGTAGGAATTGCAAGTGTTTGGTGTAAGATATGGCTTTTCTTACCTATGTATGATATCATTTTAAATGGATATAGATAGATACTTTTTATCGATAGATAATGATAAGGATAGTTTCTTTTAATCATGACCCATCACTTTCGTAACTGATTGTTGCATTCGCATCGGCTTGTGACTCGGATGAGTCAAAAGTAATTTCCAAATATGTTTTTTTCCGAATAAGTTGTTGAAACTTGCCTTAATTCATCCATACCATGCGGATGTTGTCGAGGTTTGAGGGTTTTTTTCTCATTTAATTGAGTACTAATTACATGGCAGCAGCCTTTCGAACGAATTTAATATTTTAGTAAAAGAGGTTTATCGAGATAAAGTTATGTAGTATAGGCGTTGGCGTGTCTTGCCTTGTATATATGTACGTTATATATAAAGATTCTACATTTTCTCTTTCCCCTTTTCTGCAAGAATCATGTTCCCGACTTGACCCCCGCCCACCCTTCCTTCCGCAGGTCGAGTTCTTCGAGTCCGGCGAGAGCGGCTGCCACATCCTGGACAACGAGGACGGCGTGCTGTTCGTGCGCAAGCCCGACGGCCGCGCCACCGGGGACGCCTTCGTGCTGTTCGCCTCCGAGGACGACAGCTCGAAGGCCCTGGCCAAGCACCGCGAGATCATCGGCTCGCGCTACATCGAGCTCTTCCGCTCGACCACCGCAGAGGTACAGCAGGTGAGCCCTTCAGCCTTCCGTTTCCTGTGCTGGGTGCTGGCGTCGCGGCCTGACTCGGACCTCCCCCGTCAGGACACCGCTGTTCCGGAGTGGGCTCTTACTACTTCGCTTGCGTGTGCGGTTCTGTATGTATGTATGTGTGTATGTATGTATGTATGTGTGTGTGTATGTATGCATGCGTGCGCGTTTGTATGTGCGTGTTTATGCTTGTGTGTGTTTGTGTTCTTTTATTCTTTTTTATTCCCTCATTCCCTCATCCACGTCTCTCTCTCTCCCCCCTCCCTCATCTCTCCCTCCCTTTAGTGTTCCTTCCTCCCATCCTCCCATCCATCTATCCGCCCAGCCGCCTTTCCTTTTCCTCCTTCTCCTTTTCCTTCTTCTTCTTCTTCCACCCCCCTCTCTCTCCATCCCCTCCCTTCTCTCCCTCCTTCGACAGTCTTGTCTGCCCTTCCGCCCCTGTAATCGCACCGCATTGGATACTGTATTTCTGGTTCTAATGGTAACGGTGAATAATTTGTGATATTGATAATGATGTCTGTGTGTCCAGATTACATGTATGTTCGTTCTTATAAATATATATATATCAATGCATATATCAATACATATGATTCCACAAATATACATAGATGAACAGGTCACTTTCTGATAAGCATGACTCTTAGCTTAGTGGCCTGCTAGGTTACGTAGACTTAATGTCATACTGATTACACATTTGCTTACACGCTTATCGTCTTCGGTAGAGATAACCGTAAGTACTGGTGACGACCCGTGGCCTTGGGGAGGCTGCTGTCTCTCAACCGGGTCCTTAAATGTGCATGTGAGAGAGATAGGTGGCTAGTTGGGGTTGGGGGCTGGGGTTAGGGGGTGGGGGTGGTGAGGTTGATGGTTAAACTTTTTTTTCGTTTTTATTTTCTTGTTTTTGTTTATTTGTATTTTATTTTTTCCCCTTTTTGTTTATTGTTTGTTTGTTTGATTGATTGATTCAGTGGTAAGTTGAATATGTATATCTATTCGTTTTGTCGGTTATGTGTAAGCATATTTCTCCGTGCATGAACAAAAGATAGATAAAACACACACATGAATAGATAGTTTGTATACGTATAGTTCTGTCCAAATATGAATACACATTTAAATACATACACCCTTATCCCGTATACACACATCTGCTTGTGTAAGTACGCTTATCCCAGTGCCTGTGAGTTTCGCAGGGGGTGGGTGGGGGGCGGTGGGTGCTGGGTTAGAGAATATATACAGTTGGTGAGCATACATTCCTTTGTAACTATTATGTATGATTCTGAGTATGGATTCTATATATATCTTCAATATTTACAATCCGATTTGTGTGATTAGCTTCGCCAATCATGAACCCAAGCGAAATCCAACAAGTGATTTCAACTGTCGCGAGAAAAAAAAAGTCGAGGCGAGGTGATGTGAGGTTGGCCATGGCGCTGTTGTGCTTTGGCTCAGCCGAGTCAGCATCTCGGCCCGGGCTCCGGCGTTCAGCATTCTGGCCGTCCCCTCGCCTCTCTTCCCCTCGCTCGTCCAGCTTCGACTCTCTTTCTCTCTCTCTCTCTTTCTCTTTCTCTTTCTCCCCCCTTTTCCTCCTTCTCTATCTATCTCCCCCTTTTCCTCCTCCTCCTTCTCGATCTATCTCCCCCTTTTCCTCCTCCTCCTTCTCTCAATCTCTCACTCTCTCTCTCTCTTTCTCTCACTCTCTCACTCTCTCTCTTTCTCTCTCTCTCTCTCTCTCTCTCTCTCTCTCTCTCTCTCTCTCTCTCTCTCTCTCTCTCTCTCTCTCTCTCTCTCTCTCTCTCTCTCTCTCTCTCTCTCTCTCTCTCTCTCTCTCTCTCTCTCTCTCTCTCTCTCTCTCTCTCTCTCTCTCTCTCTCTCTCATTTATATTTGTTTACACACACACACACAAACACACACACACACACACACACAAATACACACACACACACATACACACACGCGCGCACGCATATATATATAGATATAGATATAGATACAGATATAGATATAGATATAGATATGAATGTATTCAGTCCTTCAGTTGACTTCGTCAGTGATTTATTTTTTCCATAATATTCACAAATACTAATCTTGAGTTGCAAAACGGTCACCTTCCCTTCTTAAATACTTAAAATAAAATTATTTGATAATTAGAAATTAGCAAACAGAACCTCTTGAGCTTAGCTCTCTCTCCCGTATTGAAACACTTAGGTGAGAGCACATACATACATACACGAATGTATGTATGTATGTATGTATGTATGTACAGTAACTCCTCCCTCTTCTTCTCTTCCCTTGTTTCCCATTTTCTTTATTGCTTACAAGTTTAATTGCATGACACCTCCGTGCATGACTGTTTTCATTTGTCAAGAGTAAGAGCTAACTTGCAATATTGTTGCTGTCGGCGGTGCATCGGATTGTTGCAGGAATGCCTTGCAGGGGACGATTTTCTCCCGGTTTTTAGTTCAGGGTTGTGTAAGAGATGATAATTTATTGTTTTCGTTTGTGCTGTGTGTAGGAGTGGGGGTGGGAGAGGGAAAGGGAGGGGGAGAGGGAGAGGGAGATGGAGATCCGTATAAGCTACGTCTAGATTTGATCAGATTGTTCAAGTGATATCGATTAGATAAATATAGTTTTAAGAAATTACATACGTAGCCTAGGCAATTTTATTTATTGTGCAAATAATACCACTTCATGGAGTAAGAATGAGTCGAGCTTGCGTTGTTTAGAAAAAAGTTTGCTTTTTTTAATGCTGACCTTCGACGTTGAGATGACGTCAAACGTTTCTCTCTCTCTCTCTCTTTCTCTTTCTCTTTCTCCCTCTATCTCCCTGTCTGTCTTCTTTTCTTCCTCGTCCTCTTCCCATCTCTCATGTATATATATAGAGACGGAGAGAGAGACAGGGAAAGAAGGAAATAAAAGGTGCGTAATAACCTCAGTATTATCGGCCGGAAGTCTGGTGGCATCCCCCTTTTTATGAGTGACCAGCGGCGTGCGCATGCGCGTCCATTTATCCGGGTGTGATGAGCAATTGCATGCGTGGGCACGTCCAGTGTGAGGTACGATAAGCGCTTCCAAATCTTCATAATAAAATAGAACTGAAAATTTTTGTCTCCTATTCTTCTCTCTATGAAATATCGGATCAATCATTAATAACTCTAGGTATCATTGCTTGCTTGTTCAACTCTGTTCATTCCCCCCTTCCCTCCCCCTTTCCTCTTTCCCTCCGCTCCCCTTCCCTTTCCTCCCTCTCCCTCTCCCCCCTTTTTTCTCCCTCTTCCTCTCCCCCCTTTCCGCCCTCTCCTCCCCTTTCCTCCCTCTCCCCTTTCCTACCCTCTCCCTCCCCCCTTTCCTACCCTCTCCCTCCCCCCTTTCCTACCCTCTCCCTCCCCCCTTTCCTCCCTTCTCCCTACCCTCTCCCTACCCCCTTTCCTCCCCTCTCCCTCCCCCCTTTCCTATCCTCTCCCTCTACCCCTCCCCCTTACACCCCTCTCCCCCCTCACCCTCTCTCCCCCTCACCCTCTCTCTCACCTTCTCTCCCCCTTTCCTCCCTCTTCCCCTCCCATTTCCCTCCTTCCTCCGTCTTCCCTCCCTCTTCCCTCCCTCTCTTTTCTTCCACTTTCCTCCCCCTGCCTGCCCCCCCACCCCTCTTGTATGCACAAGCAGAAGCAGCAGACGTCAGCGGTATTCTGCACAACAAGCCCTCGTGTCGCCGTTCGTGTAATGTGCTCTGCTTTACACTCCTTCGGGTTTCATTTTATATTTTATGTGACGAAGCTCTCCTTTAGTATTTGCCTTTTTATACACACACACACACACACACACACACACACACACACACACACACACACACACACACACACACACACACACACACACACAAACCTATGCTTACTTTCTTTTGATCCGCCTATGTATCTATCTTTATCTATCTATCTTTATTCTTCTCCTTTCACTTCTCCCCCTCTCCGTCTTTTCGTCTTTTCTTCCGCCCCTTCTTTCGCTTGGCACAAGTCTCGCTCGCTATCTAGTGTTATGTTTGGATCGGCGAGACTTCAATTCACCGAGGTAGAGTTATGGCCGGGAGGAGGGGTAGAGGGAGGGTGGGAGGGAGGGGGTAGGAAAGGTTTTGTCTGGGGGTACAGGGCGGGGATTCGAGAGAGAAGGTGGGATAGGAGGGGGGGGGGTAGGAAAGAGGTGAGGTGGAATACTTATACCTACAGACACACTTACTCACACACACACCCACACACACACACGCACACACATACCGTGCCATGAGAGCTCAACTTCAGTGTCCCAGAGCGTGCTAGCGTGGGTGACGGTTGAAGATCTATCACCATCTTGCCTTTCCCAGTGTCACTTCTATACTTCTTTCTTCCTCTTTTTTTTCTTTTTCCTTGTTCATTTTGCTTCCTCCTTTCTTCGCCTTCGCCATAGATTCGTTCGGAGATGGTCTTGGCTTTGTTACAGGAAAAGAAAGTGTTCCCTTTCTGAAATATTTGTCGTTGCGAAAATTGAAGCGTGTGACGGTTACTTCCTCCCCTGGTAATTAACGGTTCTTGAGAAAGAAGTGGATAGTTCGATTACTTTTTGAATAGCCGTTTGTTCTGCGCGTGTGTGTTTGCATTCATAAAACAGGAAGTAAATTGTGGTTTGACCTCCAGATTGAACAATGTTTAGTGAAATGATGTGCAATAATGATGTGTTGTTCAATTTGTTCCTCAGATGGGCGAGATATAGCGTAGTGAATACTTGATATCTTTGAGTGGATTTTGGTGATTTTGCTGACCTTTATTTTTGAAATATAAGACGGTTAGAAATCCATTCGTTTTGTCTGTTAGTTTCCTCTGTATAAGAGGGTTATCAGTATTTTCCTCTTATTTATTGTAATTTTATTTCTACTTTGACCTATAGTTGTAGAAGTAAATTATATTGTGTAGCTAGAAAATTCTGTGTGATTAGCAGGTAAAGATACTTTTTTTTTTTTTTTAATTCCAGTGGCACATTTGAGTTGTAACACACTCTTTGTGAATCATTTTTATACCATATACTCTACAAGATCATTTAATTGTATGAGCTGCATGTTTCCTTTAGATCGTGTAGAAGGTTCCGTGTGACCATTGCGCTCAGTTTTGGTTGTCTTTAGCCTAATAATGGAAGCCATGAGACCTACTCCTGCTGCTCGAAGATCATCCCTGTCACTTTCTTCTTTAAGATCTCATGCTCTCCCTCATTCACTTACCTCCCGGGCCACCTACAGTAAATACAAGATTGTTAATAACCAACAAGGATCTCACTCTTGGGGGGTAAATTATCATTATTATTATTATTATTGTTATTGTTATTATTTATTTTTTTAATGTGCTTGTCTGCTCATCCCATTTTCCAGGCTCCTTTTTGGTTAGAACTTTGCATTTCTTTGACTTATTATTTATCCTTGATTCTCCTGAAGCATTTTTATCATGAACAGGTGTCAAGACAGTTGTAGCAGGATTCTGCTACAGCAGTTCTATTTCCTTATAGGTGATGATCATTAGTTTCTTTCACAGGTATTAAATCGTTCCATGGACCCTCGTACATATGAACAGCAGCAGCCACTGATTGCACAGCTGCCCCAGGTGCCACTACTCCCTCAACAGATCATCACTTCTGGCACGCGCAAGGACTGCATCCGCCTCCGAGGACTGCCATTCGAGGCCCAGGTGGAGCATATCCTCGAGTTCCTAGGAGAGCACGCAAAGAGCATTGTGTACCAGGGTGTCCATATGGTTTACAATGCACATGTAAGTTCCTATGTTAGAGTTTTGTGTTGTGTGTTTGTGGAATACTCATGATATTTGTTTTATTTTGAGAAGTCTCTCCAATCATCCTTATTATCTATACATTGTGGTCTGATTGTATGTACTATGAGCTGATTTTTCTCACAGCTTCTCGCATTTCTGACACTGTATCATTCTACAGGGCCAACCAAGCGGAGAAGCTTTCATCCAAATGGACAGCGAACACTCTGCATTCCTCGCCTCCCAGCAAAGGCATCATCGTTATATGGTGTTCGGGAAGAAGCAGCGTTACATAGAAGTCTTTCAGTGTTCAGGGGAAGACATGAACATGGTGCTGACTGGTGGCCTGCCAACTCAAAGGCCCGTCATGTCCCCGGGTATGTTGGTGTGGGACACCGCAGCCCTGCCTGGGGGTCTTCCCCACCCACTTAGCGTTCCCCCTCCTGGTACACCTCGCCCTCAGGGGCCCCACTTCCTTGGTGCAGCTCATCATCCCCTTCACCCTCCAACTCATGGCCCTGTGCTTTCTGGTATCCCTCCAAGCCCTATTAAGCAGGCTGATGCTCCCCTTCTCCTCCCCCCACCTATGGGCCCCCCTCCTCCAAGGCCTTCTCTGGTTCCACAAAATCACCTTGAGTTACCTCATTCTTCTCAAGCTCCCCCCACCCTCATGCCCCCTCCCTTGAAGCCTGCTGAGTCAGGAATCCATCCTCCCCTTATAGGACAGTATGGACACATGCCAGTCACATCACAGATAAGTACAGGCAGTAATCCAGTGTTCCTACTTTCCAATGCTCGGACATCCCTAGCAAGTGGGCTTCATCCACAAGTAACCTTGGTGCCAGTGTCGTCATCTCAGGCTAGAGATGCTCAAGGTGCACAAGGTATTCAGAAACCCCCAGTTGGACCACCTCTTCTCCCAATGCCTTATGCAGCAGCTGCTGCTGCAGCTATGGCAGGA
>BOPN01000584.1:215000-220000 GCA_017312705.2 Penaeus japonicus | reverse complement strand
TAAGTGAATTTTGCGTTTTTAATGTTGGTCTTCCCAGTATTCAACAGACAAAAATGCAAGGTATATACAAGAACCAGGGACCCTTTAGTGTACCTGTTGAATCAGAGTGAAAGAGTTGTCTTGCACTTACTATGCTTGATGATTTGCAGGTTAAGAAGTCCTTGATGCTAGATTTAATCGGAATGTAAAGGGCAGTGTTCCTAGTGACAAGGGGAGTTGTCATGCCATGCCTTGGCTTGTGACTGTAGGATCTTGAGTAAGATTGTCTGATGAAGTCAAATTAACCATCACCATGCAAAACATATCAGTATCTTGATTGTTATCTGGGCCAAAAATGGATCTGTTCAGTAGCAGATAATTTATACAAAGCCTGTTGAAATTGATTAAATGTTTTGCAGGGTAGAAATTTCTTTGGAAAAAAAAAAACAAGCTGCATATTTTGCCTTTGGAGAAAGGCGGTGCATTTCTTAATTTATTCTTTGAGAAGTGCCTATTCTGTATAATCCCACAGTAACTAAATGATCTCTCATATACTCCCAGTGATGTTCACAAGCCCTTGCCACCATTTTTATTTAACTTTATATATATTTTTTTTCTATTGTTATTATTTTCCATAAGAATTCTGCTGTGTGGCAGATGGGACAGTCCCATGCACTGTTTCCATAACGACTTACAGTTCTAAGTTTCTGTTCTTTTCCCTGTTTGTGGCAAGACTAGAGATTCTGATCATTACTTAGATCATTTGAATTAAGAAATGCTATATTACATTAACATCTATTATTATAATTTTTTTTTTTCTTAATATCATAATTACTAGTTCTGCTACATTGGCTATCTGAGTTTGAGAGCATTATGAAACACTGGTGCCGTAGCAGTTCTGTTGTTTTTTGTATTATGCATAAGACTGATGTAGTATAAAGCATCATTGTGGAAATGAAATTGCCCACTAGAAAATGGGCTCTGGAAATAGGCAGTCAGTGCTGCAGTGCACAAGGTTATCATTCATTAGTATTATCTAATAAGTGTTATTATCTTTATAATCATCATTGTTGAATTTCCTTCACTGTTAGATAATCATTGTTGAATTACTTTCACTGTTAGATGTTGGAGTGCTTCATGAAATGACGAGACCATTCAGAAGTGCTGCAGTATGCTGTAATTTTAGATAGTAGGCAGATTTCCCATAAGAAGAATTTGGGAGGAGACAGTTGCTAAGAATGTTTTCAAATGATGAGTTTATTATCATAGTTATTAAGTTGCCCTAAAATACCAGATTGTAGGGCCTTCAATCTAATAGGTGCGTTTTGAGTGCCGCAGTGTATCGATTTCCTGTTCTTCGTACCCTAGTCGTGATAGCGTGAGTAGTGAGCCTCATCGGTGCTCAAGCCACTCTCAACCTAATGCTCAGGCAGCCACGTGCACCACATCTCTAAAATTCTTACTTATTTTTCTTGTCGTTTTCTTTTTTCATGTTTTATTCATTGAGTGCATTTATTTTATACTATTAATTTTTTATTTTTTATCAATGTATTTTGGTTCAGTTTTTTCTTTTCTTTTTCTTTTTCTCTTCTCCTTTTTTGCCATCTTTCAAAGTATTAGTATTTATCCCTTATAATACTCAATTGTTAATTACCATCCAATGTTCTTCAGTTCTTCATCTTTTTATTTTTATTTCATTTTATATATTCCTTCCCCCCCACCCCCCTTATCTCATCCCCCCTCTCTCACGCAACTGTAGTGAGTCCGATCTCTGAAACCACCCCATGACTTAGATAGATCTGATTAGGAGTCAGTGCTGTCCTTCAGAAAATGATTTTCATTCGTGATCGTGGTGTACGTGGCTGAAATACTTATTTATTACACATATTACCAATTTAAATATGATAAATAATAAAAAAAAGAAGTTTGCACGAAATTAAGAGCAGATAAATTATTTCCTATGTTAACAAGTCATCAGCATCCAAAGATAAGTATGTGTAACAAGTGAATAAGGTTTTTATTGTATTATAATTATTGCATTATCTCGTGACCATCATCTGTGATATTTTAATGTGTGAAGAGCCATCTTATGGAATGCCAGGGAGACAGGTGCTCAATAGTTTGGTTATTAATATGTGGCTAAAATTCACAATGATTTTTTAAGGGAGAATTACTGGTAGGTCTTGGGCATCTTCAAAGGTGTTCAGGGATGACCTGGCTCCCTCTCGGCAGAAAATTGCTTGGCAAAAAAAAGGGAAATGAAAATCAGTGTAAAAGAAGAAGAAAAATGCATTTGTTCTACCAACAAGCTCAAGAACTTCATGTATATGGGCATACAAATTATCATAGTTTTGATTGGCATTTATGATAAGGAAGTTTATGTGTGGCACATAGTTTGTCAAGTGTCTGTGGTGCCCATATTTCTCTTTATCTAACAATGCATTTTATACTGAAAAAGGGAAAGGCATGAGAGATATGCAACATACCACTTCAGATACCTGTCGTTTGGGAGCCATGGGACGGTCTTTCTCTTTCTGTAGGTAATTTTTTTCGTTATTATTATTACACCGGGTGCATTGGAAAGGTACTTCTGGGGGAGCAGTAAATAATAATTTGTTGCTCAGTAGCTCACCTTGGGTCATGCTCTGTCAGTCCACAGTCTTGTTTTAAATGAATTTCTGAAGGTGGTTGTGGCAGTCACTAGCTTTTGGTTCTTTGCGGCTTTGGGTACACCATACTAGGGTATGTGTAAATTTTCCTCACTTCCTCATTGTCTTCATTTGTACTTGCTTCTTCTTGACTGTAGTGTGTTTAAAAAAGAAAAAAAAGTTGAAAATCAGATCATGAGATCTGAATTGGCCATCGCACTGAAACTTCTCACGAGACTCTTGTAATGGGAGTTTCATATATTTTACAGAGGCCAATTTAGGATTCATTGATTAGTAGTGCTAATAATAATAATAATCCTAGCATCCCAGTATAATCCTTTACCTGATTTCCATGGCTTTTTACACTAGAGATAACGTAGTTCTTAAGGTCATTCCATATATTGTGCTCCATACTTCATTGTGCACATTCCATTAGTATAATAGGAAATATTTTTCTCCAGTTCCATTTTTCATTCTTGTAAATAATGGAGAAAATTGTCCTTGATGTTTTGCTCTTGGGAAAGATGGCTCATGAAGACCCATCTTGTTGAGAGCAATGAATTTTCCTTAATCGAAGATTGTCTTCGATTAACTCTCAACTTTACTCTCAATTTCCTGTTTGTATTTCTTATACTTGTTCTTTTTCCCCATCCCACCTTTCCCTTTTTTTTTTCTTTGCTTTTTTTTTCTTTCTTTTTATAGATATTCCGATTTTAATGTAGATTTTATATAGACTACATTTTATTTAATTAAAATGTGTTGTACGAAGTGGTTGATTTATGAATTCTAGTTGATTATTTTCTCCTTGTATAATCTACATTGCATTTGCCAAGACTCGAGCCACGATGGTGTTGGCATGTCAACTAGCATGTTACACCTCGCCATGCCAACCATTGCTTACAATATATTAGAACCAATACCCACCTATGGATCTCTGCAGTTGCAAGTTGTACTGCTCGGTGCAGGGACCAAAGAATTGTAAGGGTGTAAAGCAGAATGTACATGAAGAAGATGCCCTCTCTAGGTCTTTCCTTCCATTGGGATATATTCATCCCCAAGTGCAATAATACACAAGATATTTATCCTGTATTTCTAGTGAGTGTAACTTGTTGCAATATAAGAGTATAATTATCATTATACACTAAAGTGTTGATATAGAATTTTGAATTTTTCTATCTTTGTAGTTCTACGTGAACTATGTTGAAATGTGACTTAATATGATTATCAAGTGTAATATATATCTTCTAATTTTACATGGATGGAAAATATATTACTCACAGATGCGTTTAGGAGTAGGTCTCTCGACAGCCACTCTGGACGCGCCAATTCATTCAGCCTTAAAAGAGTGAATGATGATAGCTTTTGAAAGAAAGAAAAAGTTGCTGTATTTAAAGACCCCCCTCACCCCACCCCTGCTAAAAGGAAAAGAAAATAGACATCACTCCCATTTAACAAACTAACAAAAAAAGGGGAGATTTTTTCACATGTTTTGTAGACATAGTTGTAATTTTGGAACACAGAAAACTCCTGAAATAGAGAGTAGCATATAATTAAAGACTTGTTTTATCTTTTTTTTTTTCTTGTATGTGCAAATATAGTTTAGTGATCATAGCAGCTTTTTGCATGTATTTATATTGAATAATGTAATGAATAAAGTAATCCATGCAAATATTTTATTTTTAATTCCCTTGATAATGTGTGTTCTCTGTATGAAATAGATTTAGAAATGTGAATGTTTTATTGGATTATATTGAAAGGAGAAGAAGTGAACTTTTACTCTCTAATTAAACAAACATATATAATTGTACAGCAGAATGTAGTGGAAGAGAGAGAAGAAAATAAATGTGAAAAAATATAATTGCTTGGAATTACAGCATATGAATAAATTAATTTCCATTGCAGTTGTAATCTACAGAGGAAAAAAAATCATGTCCATATGATGTTTTGCACTAATATTTATGGTGATTCTATTGAAAGAGGAATGATCACCACAAAAAATATAAAGTCCATTGTTTTTAATATGAATAATTATAAATGAATTTGTAATAAATTCATGCTATGGATAAGGTCTGTATCTTTGAAGGAGTCTTGAATTGCCTTAACCCCCCCAAAAAAAGTTAGAAGTTTAAAAAAATGTTTCTTGGCCACGGCCCTATTATACATTAAGATAGTGAAAGTAGTTCATAAATCCATTACTCTTGAAATTTAGGTAAGTGTTAGATGTTGATTAGTTTTTCTATAAATAGAAAAAAAATCTTACTAACCCTATGTATTATTACCGTTACATGTTTTACTGTATCTTGCAAGAACAAAACATATCGATATAAATGTGAAATGTTATTTTAAAATATGCAGCTTGAACTGAATCAGTTT
>BOPN01000584.1:205000-207500 GCA_017312705.2 Penaeus japonicus | reverse complement strand
GTTTCCGAGATGTGCAAGTTTCAATCAACACAACACCGCGATATCACCAGCATAACATAACCTGTGTCTCGGTGAGTTCGAGTGTCTGAACTTCCAAATGAAAACGGCCGATAAGCTGTTCTGTTCTGTTTTCTTAATAGGATTCCTGATTGGGAAGCTTGTCGATGATAGGAAATGGGGAGAGACAATGCCTTCGGAGTGATGCGTGGATCATACCTCATGTTACGGGATACTGGGGCTGAATATGGTATAGCGCCTACGTGTTAGAATGAAATCCGGATTTATTTAAAAGCCATCTTGTTTGTAAAGCTCTTTTCGTGATTAAGAAGAAAATAGTAACAACTATGCGGATAATGATGATAATTTGAATTTATTGATATATATGATACACACGCATAAGCATATATTATAATACAACTTTATAGAGTGACTCGAGGATACACATTTCTGTGAATGGATTTGACAAATAACTTGTCTATCATTGGCTGTTTTTTTTTTATATCAAGCTTTCTTTACAATTTTTATGACGATATACAGCGACTAATTTCTAAGTATGATGCCAACGAAAAATAAAAAGGTATCGGTATTTTCATAGGGACGATAATAGTTGTCATTACACTCAGTATTATTATAACCGATAACATGTATAACTATGATCATTCTTCTTAGCTTACTCCAGTCAAAATAATATCAAACCATCAATATTTCTGTTGATGCTGTCAGTGGCTTGTGGTTATTTTTCGTCTCATCAGGACTCGTCGGTTTGTTTGGCTGATCCAAACTGGTGAGTCGACTCGCCGGGCGTTCGTTTCGACCAGACTTTCCTCTATGGCGGGTAGGTTAGATTTTCGAGTTTCCTGTAGCACTGCGACGTTTATTTGAGTCTATTAAAAAAAAGAAAACGACCAAAATTCGTTTTTGTCTTGGTTCATCTGATTTTTTTAAACTTTAACTTTCGGGGTAATTTTTTGTATTCCTCTTACTCCACATATTATTTTTTTTAGTGCTCCTGAAAGCTTAAGATAACATTATCTCTCATTATGTGTTCTACTTTCTCGTAGTATGTTAAGTAGCTGAAAATCAGGGAGTGAGCCACTCTTGTTTTCTTCCCTATACTATTATGACCGTTTTTTTTCCCACGTCATGTAGTTAGTATTCAAACCTCGAACACTCCTCGTATATCCCATGGCCAGAGACGTAACCGAAGAAAAAAAAAACGACACCTCACATACTATTTACCAATACATAACTAAAAATAAAACACATAGACATGAAAATACAACCATACAAAACCAAACCAAACAAAAGAAAAGTACTAACGACACTCATAAATCATGTGCATGACGCGGGCGGCGGGCGTGCGATGCGGTACGACCTCTTGGGCCTCGCATGGCAGCGCGGAGAGACACCACGCGGCCTCGATCACAGACGTAAACATTGAGCCTCCAGGCCTCACGGTGTAAAGGTGTAGCGTCCGTTTCTGTGTATTGTGGAAGGTGTAGCGTGTCCGTTTGGGTATTTGGTGGATTGGAGTTAATCTCAGTGGCCATTTTTATTCGTTTTTTAAAGAGCGTGTGGCGAAAGGGGTTGTTGGCTTTTTGCTCGAATGTAGATGGTATTTGTTTATCGCTGCGGATTTACGATCGTAAATGTGTAAAATCAAGGGGTTCTATATTTTACTAACCTATCTTGAATAGTTTATCTGGTGGATTTTCTGTGCTTCGACGAACTCTGCTAGGTGAAGATTCGACCTCGACTGGTGAGTACTATTTATTTATTTATTTTTGCTTTTAGACGTTTCGGTCCTAATTAATATGGATATTAGGCATCGGTATATATAATTTTGTCTTTTGTAAATAATTGGTATAAGTAGTAATAGCAACATTAAGATGATTAATCTAGGTGTCTAATGGAATTTTCGGGTAATACATGGTCTGCAAGGAAATATTGAATATTATGTTTGATAACCCTGTGATAGTGAAGATGATAGGCCTACATTCAGAAAACCACATGAAGTCGAATTTGATGTAAACAAAACGTTGATTATATGTAATTACTGAATTTTCCCATTTTTCATACACACACACACACACACACACACACACACACACACACACACACACACACACACACACACACACACACACACACACACACACACACACACACACACACACACACACACACACACACACACACACACACACACACACACACACACACACACACACACACACGCAAACACACAAACACACACACACACACACACACACACACACACACACACACACACACACACACACACACACACACACACACACACACACACACACACACACACACACACACACACACACACACACACACACACACACACACACACACACACACACATATATATATATTTATATAAACGTGTTATTTTCCTTTTTCGCGCCCATTATTTCTATTCCGGTTCGTTAATTACGCTGCAAAATCAACCTCGTGCGTGTGTTGGCAA
>BOPN01000584.1:182500-185000 GCA_017312705.2 Penaeus japonicus | reverse complement strand
GATAATAGTGATAATGATAATTACTTCACAGCTACGAATCTGACGCTAAAAATCATTCGCATTGAATGATTGTGTCCTTAGCTTTGCAATCCGTGCAAGTGATTCCTGGAAACTGGGCAGGTGTTGAGAAGTTCATTGCATATGCAGTTCGATTTCATTGCGGTCCAAGAAGCGAAATATTCAGTTGCCATAGATTAGGCTTTTATTATTCATGTTATTATTATTGTTGTTCTTGTTGTTAGCGTTGTTTTTATTATTGGTGTTATTATTGTTATTGTTTTTGTTGTGTGATAGTTTTATAGTTGTTCCTCTTATCCTATTTCCTCTTTCTCCTCCTCCTCCTCATCATCATCATCATCAGCGTTACCAACATCACCATCACCCTCATCCCCATTATCACCACTACAATCATTATCTTCATAACCATAACTATCACTACCACTATCACCATTACTATCGTTATAGTCATCACCTTCATTAATCATTTATATTGTTAATATAGCGGTTTTATTTGAATTGTTATTGTAATTATCATAATTATTTCTACAATTGTTATCATCACTATCATCATTATCATTATTATTATCGTTATCATCATCACCATCACCACCACCATCACCACCATCACTACCATCATCATCATCAGTCATCATCACTATCATCTGTCACCTGTCAGTTCCCAAGCCTTCTCAAACGCGTCTTTCTGTCTGGCCCCCCTCCCCCTCCATTCTCAGCCCTCTCCTCTCCCCCCTTCCCCCTCCCCACTCCCCACTCCCCACTCCCCACTCCCCGACTTCGATCAGAATACTTGAAGCGTGCGTCGACAGGTGTGTCTGTGTCTCCATCTATATTTGTGTCTGTGTCTGTATCTCTTTATCTTTTTCTATGTCTATATCTCATATGTTTCTGTGTCTGTTGCCTACGTTGATGTATGTATGTGTGTGTGTGTGTCTGTGTCTATACCTATGCCTGTGTGTCTGCGTTTGTACATGTGTCTGTCTGTTTGTGTCTGTAGGCCTACATGTGGTTGTGACAATATAAATTCCCGTGTCTGTGTTTATGTCTATGTGCTTGTCTGTCTGTCTATATGTGTCTGTTTATGTCTATGCTTGTTTGTCTGTGTCTTTGCCTGTATGTCTGTGTTTATATGTGTGTCTGTGTTTGTGTCTTTACTTGTTTGTCTGTGTTTGTGTCTTTGCTTGTCTGTCTTTGCCTACCTTTCTGTGTCTATGTTTGTGTCTGTACCTGTCTGTGTCTGTCTATGCTCGTTTATCTTCGTGTTTGCCTGTTTGTATCTATGTTTGTCAACCTGTGCCTTTGCCTGTACGTCTGTGTCTATGTTTGTGTCTGTCTGTGCTTGTATGCCTGTGTCTGTGTTTGTGTCTGTACCCGCCTGTCTAGACTGGCGTCTTGTGCATCATATTCGCATTGATCCGCGCTGACCCGGAGTTGAATGCACGTTTTTATGGGAAGGGAGGGAGGGGGGGGAGTGGATGGATAAGGGAGAGCAAAGGAAAGTAGAGAGTCATGAATGATTGTTGTTGTTGTTGTTTTTATTATTATTCATCTCTTTATTGCTGTTATTATTTTTGATATTATTGTTATTATTAGTATTATTATGATTATTATCATTATTATTGTTGTTGCTGTTGTTATTGCCATTGTTATTGTTACAATCAGTGTTATGGTAATAATTATTAATATTATTTAAATTTTTGTTTAGTATTTTTATTATTATCATTAATATTATCATTGCTGTATTATTATTATAATGATGATGATGATTATGATTACAATGATAATGATGGTGATTATAATGATAATGATATTTTTGATAATAAATACTAACGAGGATCATCATCATAACAATGATAATTACAACAATGATCATAGGAATTATAATAATTGTTATCATTGAAGCTATAATGATAATTATTATAATGCTAATGATACTACTATTAGCACTATTTTTCCCACTATTTTACTATTTTACAGTAATCATAATAATATTTATCATTACCATCATGTTTATCGTGAGTATTACCATCATTACCAAACAACTACTATCGTCATTCTAACTACTGTAAGCATGTTGATCTTAGGCATAATTCAAACCATTCCTAAGTCTCATCTCTTGCCCGTGACCTGGACTGACCCCCACGCACATTTTCTGGCTGTGACCCGGACTGCGATTTCTGGCGTCACTGCAACCATGCGATGAAAGGAAGCATTTGCATTCCCGATAAGGGACGCTGACGACTTGCAATATTGCATGTATATCGCTTGGCCTGGTAGGAGGTGGGGGTAGGGAGTGAAAGGGAAGGGGAGGGGAGAAGAAGGGGGGGAAGAGAGGGAAGGGAAGAGGAGAGGGGAGGGAAGAAGAGAGGGGAGAAGGCAGGGAAGGGGAGGGGAGGGGAGGGGAGGGGATAAAGGGGAAGGGAAGGGAAGGGATAGAAAGGATGGGAAAAAAATTGTAAGGAAGGAAAGGAAGGCGACTCGC
>BOPN01000584.1:167500-170000 GCA_017312705.2 Penaeus japonicus | reverse complement strand
AATGTAATGAAGAGAAAATATGAGCAAAGTGAAAACATTAGAAGAAAAAAAAATAATAAAAGAAAAATAAGAAAGGAGAAAGGATTAGACGAAAATCCAAATGAACTCCAAGGAGAGAGGCGGAGAGAGAGGAGCCAAGACGGAGCTCTGAGGAGTGAGTCCTACGAGGGAGGGGAGGGGGGGAGGGAAGGTGGGGGAGGGGCAGGAGAGGGAGGAGATAGCGGGTAGGGGAAGGGAAGGGAAGGGGAGAGGGGGAAGGGAAGGTAGGAGCGGGAAAGAGAGATAGCGGGAGGAGAGAGAGAGGGCGAGGGGAAAGGAGGGCGAGCGGGAAGGGGGAGGGGTGGAGAAGGGGACGGGAGGGCGAGCGGGAAGGGGAGAGAGAGCGAGAGAAGGGAAGGGGAGGGGAGGGGGAGGGCATACGGGAGGGATACAGGAGGAGGGGGAGAAAGAGAGGAGACTGTAGGGAAGGGAGAGGGGAGACGATGGGGTAGAGTGGGAGAGCAGAGGGGAGATGGTAGGGAGGGGATGGGAGAGGGGGGAAACACTGGAGGGGAGGGGCAGGGAAGCAGAAGACAGTAGAGGGTAGGGGAAGGGAGTGTAGGAAATGGGGAAAGAGTGGAAAGAAGGGGAGAACAGACAATTGAGGAATTTGGAGGGAGGGGGGAGGGGAAACAATGAGGGGAGAGGAACGGTGAATAGAGAGGAGGAGAGGGGACTATAGGATGGATGTGTCTGAAATGCAATTATACTTCATATGACATTGTCAGCTTTGGACCAATTCCATAAATTCTAGGATTATTTTCCCTCGTCTCGATAACTGTCCCCATTTTGAAAGAATGCAACACTCACCTGGCAGCCAGCCTCGGGAGAAGTGTCAGCATAATAGCCAGGCAGTTGGCCGTCGCAGGAGAAGCCGGTGGCGGGGACGAAGGCCAGGATGGGGTAGTCCACACCTGGGACGCCTCCACCGCCGATGGCATCAGCTAGAGCTCTGAAGGGATCCACGATGCCATTGGCGAACACGCTGACTCCATTTCCATTTCCGTTTCCATTTCTATATGCCCCATTGAAGCCGTTTCCATTAGCGTACACCCCATTCCCATTTATACCGTTTCCATTCCCATTAGAATATGCACCATTTCCATTTCCGCCGTTTCCATTTCCATTTCTACCATTACCATTTGTATACACTCCATTCCCATTAACACCATTTCCATTTACATATGCACCATTTCCATTTCCTCCGTTACCATTTCCTAATGCACCATTTCCATTTCTACCATTACCATTTGTATACACTCCATTCCCATTAACACCATTTCCATTTACATATGCACCATTTCCATTTACATATGCACCATTGCCATTTCCATTTCCATATGCACCATTTCCATTTCCATATGCACCATTGCCATTTCCATTTCCATATGCACCATTTCCATTTCCAATTCTGTATGCCCCATTGCCATTTGTATATGCACCATTTCCATTTATGTATACCCCATTCCCATTCCCATTTGGATATGCCCCATTCCCATTACTATTCCCATTTGGATATGCCCCATTCCCATTGCTATTCCCATTCACTGGTGATAAGTAACTCGCTTGTGCCAAGCATATTCCAATGAGAACTGTAAAGAGGGAAGAGGGAAAAAGTATTAGTACTTATATTTAGATGGCTACTTACAAAAACACCTAAAATTATATATACAAGCATAATCACATATACCCGTACATACATATCCACACACACACATATATATGTTTAGTAACTTAAGTGACACGCTTGTGCCAAACATATTCCAATGACTGTAAAGAGGGGAAACAACGGTTAATACTTATAATCAGATGCTTGAATGCAAAAAAAACTAAAATTATACACACAACATAATCACATATCGTACATACATATCAATACACACACACATGTATATATGTTTGTGAGTATGCAGTTCTTACCAAGTAACGAAACAGCTGATATGATGGAAGTCATATTAAACCTTTCCCGAGTCTTCGTATATAAAGAGAGAGGAATGAACAGAGCTGGCGAGGAGAGAAAGCGTGATGTGCAAGTGCACTGACGACTGTGCTTGCAGGCACGCTTTATATAGCTGTTCGTCGCTTTCTTCCGGAAGCCCTGGTCAAGGTCACGTTTATGTAATCACTTAACAAGGAATATTAGTGTCTGATCTGAATTGTTTCTTTCCTGTGATAATATGCGTTACAGTAAATCTATATTCATTTATTTAGGACTGTGATTCCAAGTAAAGAGGTAGACACACACGCGTGTATGTATCACTGTACACACGCAGACACAAACATGGACACAAAGGCAAGTAAACATGAATATAAAGTATCAAAGCCTTTTTATGTCCTCATTTGCAATGTGAATCTAACGAGCTGCACCTTAGCCTTACGCCAGGTCAGTAATACAATGAGTTGTAATGAATACGTATATGATATTTCTTGGTAAGACTCGAGTAACGTCCGTCCTTTGTCT
>BOPN01000584.1:142500-145000 GCA_017312705.2 Penaeus japonicus | reverse complement strand
TTGCGCCTTTTAAATGTACTCCTGATATGTACCCTTGGCAAGCAACCTTTTGGGTGTTTTGCAGTGGGAAGGGAAGGGGTTGAGGTGGTCTTGTCTTTCTGTTTATTCGTTTGCTTGTCTCTGTTTCCCTCTTTCTTTCTTTCTTCCTCTTTCTCTTTTTCTCTCTTTCTTTCCTTCTTTTTCTCCCTCTTTTTTCTTTCATTCTCACTCTTTCTTTCATTCTCGCTCTCTTTCTTCCTTTCTCTCTTTCTTTCTTTATCGCTTTCTCTCTCTCCCTCTTGCTCATTCTTTACCTCTCTACCTCACCTTCTCTCTCCTTCTCTTTCCCTCTCCCTCTCTCGTGCTCTCTCTTTTCCCCCTTCCTCTTGTTCTCTCATGTTCTCCCTCCCTCTGACTCTCCCTTTCCCTCTCCCTCTCCCTCTCCCCCTCCCCCTCCCCCTCCCCCTCCCCCTCTCCCCCCTCCCTCCCTCCCTCCTTATATATATGTATATATATATATATATATATATATAATAAGTCTTTCCTGTCTTCGCGTGACCCGATACAGCACGGGAAATCTACCCTCTTTAAACACAAAGGGGGAGGGGGAGCTGGAGGGGGAGTGGGGATGAGGGGAGAGGGAAAGGGGAGGGGGAGGGGGAGATGGACAGGGACAGGGACTGGGACAGGGACAGGGACAGGGACAGGGACTGGGACTGGGACAGGGACAGGGACAGGGACAGGGACAGGGATAGGGATAGGGAGGAAGAAGAAGAGGGAGGGTGAAAAAGATATAGATACAGGAAAATAAACAAAGAAAGAGACGGAGACGGAGACAGAGTGAATGAGTGATGGAGAGGACGAGAGAGAGGACAAGAGCGAGAGAGCGAGAGTGCGAGAGTGCGAAAGCGAGAGAGGGAGAGAGAGCGAGCGAGCGAGAGCAAGAAAGAGAGAGCCGGGGAGGGGGATCGGAATCAAAATGAAAATGAAAAAAAATGTAGATAAACATGGGAGAGATAGAGAAGTAGAATAGGAGGAAAAAGAAGAAGAAAAAACAGACGCAAAAGATCCTCACACCATTCCCGCCCCCTAAAAAAAAAGATAAAACAGAAACAAAACAAAACAAACACATCACCTCGACCAAGCACCGACAAAAAAAAAAAAAAAAAAAACACACGAGAGCAACACCAATGAAAAAAGAAAGACCACGAAAATAGACACAAAAAACTTCCGACCACCTTGGCTGCAGGACGACCGCGAAACGACCAGCAGCGGGCACCCCACGACCACAAACCTTGCAAATCATTTCCTCTTGTAATGCACGAGGCTCCAGCGAGTCGGAGGGGAAAGGAGGGAGGGAGAGAGGGAGAGGGGGAAGGGAGTGAGGGGAGGAGGAAGAGGGAGATGAAGAGGGGAGGGGAGAAGGGTGCAGGATGGAGAGAGAGGGAGTAGGGGGAGGGAGATGAGGAGGGGAGGGGAGAGGAGAGGGTGAGGGAGAAGGTGAGGGTGAGGGTGATGGAGAGCAGGGACAGGGACAGGGAGAGGAAGGGGAAGAGGGAGAGGGATAGGGATAGGGATAGGGATAGGGATATTGATAGGGATAGGGATAGGGAGAGGGAAAGGGAGAGGGAGAGGGAGAAGGAGGGGAGGGGAAGGGGGGAGGGAGTAGCATAGAGAGAGGGAGACAGGGGTGAGGGGAGGGGAGGGGAGGGAGATAAGAGCAAAAGTGGCCCCGAGTTGTGAGGAGAAGAGTAGCTCCGGTCGTAAAGGATACTGTCATGTTCTTAAAAGCAACACTCCCGTTTATGGCCTTTCTTGTTTTGCTTTGTTTTCTTGGTTTTATTTATTTTTACGTTACTTTTCTTTTCCTTGTTCGTCCTTTCCTTGTTTTTTTTGTTTATTTTATTCCTACCCTGTAATGAGAGAGAGAGAAAGAGAGAGAGAGAGTGAGAGCGAGAGAGAGAGAGAGAGAGAGAGAGAAGGAAAGAGAGAAAGAGAAGGAAAAAGTGTAAGAGAGAAGGAGAAAGAAAGAGAGAAAGGGATAGAAATTGAGAAAAAGAAAGGAAAAAATAAAAATGAGGAGATAGAAAGAAAAAGGGAAATAGATAAATAAAGAAAGAAAGAAAGAAAAAGAGAGAAAGAGAAAAAAGAAAGAGAGAGTTTGCACAGTGTGATATACACGTAAAGTCTACCTGCCTGTCATCTGCGTGCAATCTGTGAGCATTCCTACGGCCTCACGGCGGTGTGTACCCTGTCATGCGGAGGAGCGAGATGCAGGGGGTTTTCAAGATCCCAGAGAGCAGGGAAGACCATAGAAAAAGGAAGAATGATGATAAAAGTGATAAGGGAGGAGGAGGGGTAGGAGGAGGGGTGGGGAGAGGAGGAAGAGGAGTAGAGGGAGGGGAGACGGGAGGAGGGGGGAGTAGGTGGGTTATGGAAGTAGATGGAGGAGGAGAATGAAAATGAAAACGAAAATGAATGAGAATGAGAATGAGAGCGAGAACTAGAGCGAGAGCGAGAG
>BOPN01000584.1:120000-125000 GCA_017312705.2 Penaeus japonicus | reverse complement strand
GTGTGTGTGTGTGTTTGTGTATGTATGTGTGTATGTGTGTGTGTGTGTGTGTGTGTATGTATGTATGTATGTATGTATGTATGTGTTTGCTTGCGTATGAATGTATATTTATTCATTTTGTGTTGTATGTGATCTTTGTTTGTGTATTTTGAGCGTTGGTGTCTTTCTTATGTACATCTTGCCTCTGCGGTCGTAGATTTAGATACACATTTGTTTATGTTTTCTTACGCATTGAACCATTAATTCACTCACGCATATTTCCATTCGTTCGCGAAGGTTTGCGTCCGTGTGTCCTCTTTTTTTTTCTTCGTACCTACACGATTTTATGTACCCATGCGAACAAAGTAACCCACGTTTACGCCCATTTTCCAATCGGAAATATGAGATCATAAACGCCACTCAACGCCGGGCGTGACATCAACGTTGGCACCGAGAGTGACGCTGCATCGCATGCCATATGATTGCATTGCATTTATTCGATAGATTGCATTCATCATCGCGGTGCGGGTGCGGCTTTCGTTGGCGAGGAGGGAGGGTGAGGGAGGGGGGAGAGGGAGGGAGAGGTGAGGGAGAGGGAGAGGCATAGGGTGGGGGAGAGGGAGAGGCAGAGGGTAGGGGAGAGGGAGAGGGAGAGGGAGAGGGAGGGAGGGAGGGGGAGGGGGAGGGGGAGGAGGAAGGGGAGAGAGACGGAGAGGGGGAGGAAGAGCAAGAAAGATAAGAGACTGATGTACGCTGTTGGGAGTTGGAGGGGAAATGAAAAAGAGAGATAGGGAGAGAGAGAAAAAGAAAAAGAAAAAGAAAAAGAAAAGAAAAGAAAGAAAGAGAAAGAGAGAGCGAGGGAGAGAACGAGAGCGAGGGCAAGGGCGAGAGCGAGGGCAAGAGCGAGAGCGAAAGAGAAAGAGAGCGAGAGAGAAAGAGAGCGAGAGAGAGAGAGAGAGAGAGAGAGAGAGAGAGAGAGAGAGAGAGAGAGAGAGAACGAGAGAGAGAGAGAGAGAGAGAGAGAGAGAGAGAGAGAGAGAGAGAGAACGAGAGCGAGACGAAGACCAAGGGAGAGAGAGATAGAGTGCGAGACGAAGACCAAGGGAGAGAGAGATAGAGTGCGAGACGAAGACCGAGAGAGCGAGAGCTAGAGAGCGAGAGCTAGAGAGCGAGAGCCAGAGAGAGCGGAAAGGGAAGATGACAGACACACAGACAGACAGGCCGGGACAGCGAGATCCCAATCTACCTCACTATCAGGACGTGAAAATGACACCGGCGTAGGTGGCGACCGTTCCTCACGAGTTGCCAAGTTGCCATATCTATGTCGCCGGGAGATCACTGCCGCGGATGCTGCTCCGGGACCGCGATGTGCATCATTGGATGAATTAGGTTAGAATAAAGGTTAATTTAAAAGAAAGAAGAGAAGGGAGAAAAGGTGACACTTCTTCGAGACTCTCCTATCTTCTCCTTTTCCTTTTCTTCTTGTCCTCCTCTTCTTCCCTCTCCTCCCACCTCATCCTCCCTCCTCCTACCTCTTCCTCCTCCTCCTACTCCTCCTCCTTCTCCTCCCCCCCCTCCTCCTCCTTCTACTCCTTTTCCTCCTTCCTCCTCCTCCTCCTCCTCCTCCTCCTTCCCCCCCTCTCCTCCCTCCCCCTCCTTCTCCTCCCTTCTCCTCCCCCCTTTTCCTTCCTCCTCCCCCTCCTCCCTCCTCCTCCTCTCCCCTCATTCTCCCTCCTCCTTCTGCCCCTTTTCCTCCTACTCCGTCTAATTCCCTACGTCCCTCTCCTCCTTTCCTCCTTCTCGTCCTTATCCTCCTTATCCTTCCACTCACCTCCCATTCCCTCATCCTGCCCCTCCTCATCCTTCCCTCCATCCTCCCATCCACCCTCCCACTCCCCCTCCTTATTCCCTTCCTCCCTTTCCTCCTCCTCATCCCAACCCCCCCCCCCCACCCCCGCTCCACCTCACCTCACCTCACCTCCATCCCCCTCCCCCCTCCCCCTCCCCCTCCCCGGCCAGGACGCACCCAGGGCATTGCATTGCTTCTCCGTTGCAGGCCAGTGCCAATATCCCCGGGAAGAAATGTTGATCACCCGTGCAATGTCTGCTGCCTGCCGTCTCTTGCGCGGAAGTCCGTATTGCCGAGGGAATGTGGCGCTTGCAATGTGCGAACGGTGGGAAATGTGGTGTGCAACATGGGTCCGCGTTTTCTCCGTCTCCCTACTGATTAAAACGTCTATGTACACATGTGTACAGATACGCATGTACGTACGCACATGGTGTATACATATGATATTCGTTTTTCGAGTGTCGATTTTATGTCTAGTTTACTTTTTTTATTCTATTTTATTATTATTTTTTTACCATGTGTTCTTTTTCTTCTTCTTCTTTTTTTTAGAATTTACCTCTATCTTGTTGCTAAGTGTGTTTACTGAGCCGAGGAAATTCTACCTGGTTGTATCTCAGCAGATTGGGTAAATGTTTACTTTCTGTGAACCGCGTCCGCCTGCCTCGAGATTCCTTCGCGCTCTCGCCGTCTGGATTCTGATGTAGACTCTCTTGCATCATTGCTCGATCCTGCTCTTGTTAGGGAACACCGTGCTCATGCATAAGGCGAGATAAGGGTGTACGCTCAATGGAGACGCAGGCATAAACGTAGGTGCATATATACCCGTATACATGCTTATGGACTCTTTATGTTCATATACATACTCACACCCATTCTCATGCCTTTTCTCATAATCATACTGATACTCATGGTCATACTCATACCCATACTCATACATATTCTCATACTCATACTCACACTCACACTCACACTCACACTCACGATCACACACACACACACACACACACACACACACACACACACACACACACACACACACACACACACACACACACACACACACACACACACACACCAATAAACACACAATACCATCCCATCGCCCTTACAGTGCCACCCTTGTCTCCCTACCCCCCGACCCCCCTTCCTAAGTGCCAACCCATCCCCTCGTCTCTCACACTTACCTTCACTCACACCTGCGTCTGACAACCTCCCCCCCCACCCCCACCACCACCACCAACCACCCACACACTCCCTCTCGATTCACACATCGCGTAATATAAACACTTATCCCATATCCCTTCCTCTGTATACACGCACTTCTCTCCCCAACCCTTACCGAACACACTCTTCTGTCGAGAGCCTAATGCAGACCACTGTCTTCCCCCGACGCCTCTCTCCCTTTTTCCTCTCTCCTCTTCTCTCTCCTCCCTTTTTCCTCTCTCCTCTTCTCTCTCCTCCCTTTTTCCTCTCTCCTCTTCTCTCTCCTCCCTTTTTCCTCTCTCCTCTTCTCTCTCCTCCCTTTTTCCTCTCTGCTTTTCTCTCTCCTCCCTTTTTCCTCTCTCCTCTTCTCTCTCCTCCCTTTTTCCTCTCTGCTTTTCTCTCTCCTCCCTTTTTCCTCTCTGCTTTTCTCTCTCCTCTTCTCTCTCCTCCCTTTTTCCTCTCTCCTCCCTTTTTCCTCTCCCCTCTTCTCTCTCCTCCCTTTTTCCTCTCTCCTCTTCTCTCTCCTCCCTTTTTCCTCTCTCCTCTTCTCTCTCCTCCCTTTTTCCTCTCTCCTCTTCTCTCTCCTCCCTTTTTCCTCTCTCCTCCCTTTTTCCTCTCTCCTCTTCTCTCTCCTCCCTTTTTCCTCTCTCCTCTTCTCTCTCCTCCCTTTTTCCTCTCTGCTTTTCTCTCTCCTCCCTTTTTCCTCTCTGCTTTTCTCTCTCCTCCCTTTTTCCTCTCTGCTTTTCTCTCTCCTCTTCTCTCTCCTCCCTTTTTCCTCTCTCCTCCCTTTTTCCTCTCTCCTCTTCTCTCTCCTCCCTTTTTCCTCTCTCCTCTTCTCTCTCCTCCCTTTTTCCTCTCTCCTCTTCTCTCTCCTCCCTTTTTCCTCTCTCCTCTTCTCTCTCCTCCCTTTTTCCTCTCTCCTCTTCTCTCTCCTCCCTTTTTTCTCTCTCCTCTTCTCTCTCCTCCCTTTTTTCTCTCTCCTCTTCTCTCTCCTCCCTTTTTCCTCTCTCCTCTTCTCTCTCCTCCCTTTTTCCTCTCTCCTCTTCTCTCTCCTCCCTTTTTCCTCTCTCCTCTTCTCTCTCCTCCCTTTTTCCTCTCTCCTCCCTTTTTCCTCTCTCCTCTTCTCTCTCCTCCCTTTTTCCTCTCTCCTCTTCTCTCTCCCCTCCCTTTTCCTCTCTCCCTCTTCTCTCTCCTCCTTTTTCCTCTCTCCTCTTCTCTCTCCTCCTTTTTTTCTCTCTCCTCTTCTCTCCTCCTTTTTTCTCTCTCCTCTTCTCTCTCCTCCCTTTTTTCTCTCTCCTCTTCTCTCTCCTCCCTTTTTCCTCTCTCCTCTTCTCTCTCCTCCCTTTTTCCTCTCTCCTCCCTTTTTCCTCTCTCCTCTTCTCTCTCTCTTCTTCTACTACTCTTCTCTCTTTCGTCTAGCGTCCGACTTTACTCTTCACTTCACTTCTCTTCCCTTTCGTTCATTGCGTTCTTCCCTCCCTTCAATTATAGTCACTTCACTTCTGTCTCTTCTCACCCCTTCCTTTCTTTCCTCTACTCTCCACTTCACTTCACTCAACTCTTCCCTCCCTTCCCTCCAGTCCTCTCCACTTCACCTAAGTATTTTCTCCCCTCTTCCCATCTCCATCTCTTCCCTCCCCTTCCGTCCACTTCGCTTTCCTATACCATCCCCTCTCCTCCTATCCCCCCCCTCCCCTCGCTCTCATCTCCCTTTACCATCCCATCCCCCCCTCCACTTCGTTCTCATCTTCCCTCCCTTCCCATCCCCTCCCCTCCCCTCCTCTCACTTCCCCTCCCCTCCCCTCCCATCCTCTCACTCCCTTCCCTTCCCCTCCCTTCCCCTCCCCCTCGCTCTCATCTCCCTTTACCTACCATCCCATCCCCCCCTCCACTTCGCTCTCATCTTCCCTCACTTCCCATCCCCTCCCCTCTCCCCCACTCCCCTCCCCTCCCCTCACTTCCTATCCCA
>BOPN01000584.1:110000-112500 GCA_017312705.2 Penaeus japonicus | reverse complement strand
TCACACACACACACACGTTCACACACAAACACACACGTTCACACACAAACACACACGTTCACACACACACACACACACACACACACACACACACACACACACACACACACACACACACACACACACACACACACACACACACACACACACGTATACACACACACATATATGTAGGTCATAGGTATGCCTTGTTGAATCTTACAGCAATTCTGTGTTATTGCATATTATTTTCATCCAAGGAAAAATCCATAAATCTAATTTGCATGTGTCTTTGTGTGTGCATGTGTGCGTGTATGCATATATGCGTGTATGCCTTAGTGGGTGCATGTGTGTGTATGCCTTAGTGGGTGCATGTGTGCGTGCATGTGTGTGTATGCGCATCCCCCCTGAGGTGTATTAATCCCAATATGAAGCATAGCGACCACTTCCTGTTTGCTTGGGGGCGGACTGGTCATCCTCACCATCTTCCCCTCGGTCGTGGGGGGGGGGGGGGAGGGGGGAGGGGGGGGGAGCTGTGACGCACGAGGGGAGTTTTCAACGCACAAAGAGGACCTCTGACGCACGGGGACGCATGAGAGAAAGCACTGACGTAAAGAAACAAGCTGTTGATGCTGCAGGTAACGGGGTTGGTCGCCGTGGCACTCGGGGCGAAAGGCACTCTTGTCGGTTTGGTTGGGAGAGGGATAGATAATAAGGGGGGGAGGGGGGGGAGAAAGGAAGGGGAGGGAGGAAGGGAGGGGGAGGGAGGAAAGGAAGGGGAGGGAGGAAGGAAGGGGGTGGGGAGGGGGGGACGAAGGGAGGGGGAGGGGGGAGGAAGGGAGGGGGAGGGGAGGGGGGGAGGAAGGGAGGGGGAGGGAGGAAAGGAAGGGGAGGGAGGAAGGGAAGGGAGGGGGAGGGGCAGGGGAGGAAGGGGGGGAGGAGATGGGAGGAAGGATAGGTAGAGGAGGGAAGGATGGAAAGGGCGATAGAGAAATGAGGTTAAGAAGGAGAGAGGGAGGGAGGTTGGGGAAGAATGAAAAAGATAGAGAAGGGGAGGGAAGGAAGGAGGGTGGAAGAATGGGAAAGGGGGAATCTTTGGATAAAAGAGGAATGAAGGTAGAAGGACAAAGAAAGGATGAGAAGGGAAAGAGAGAGAAAGAAAGAAAAAAAATAAGAATGGAAGAGAGGGAAAGAGAGAGAGAGAAGAAGAAGAAAGAATGAAAGAAAGGGAAAGAGAGATAGAGAGAGAGTGAAGAAGAAAGAAAGAAAGAAGAAGAAAAAGCATACATGCATGTAGTTCAGGCTCATAATTTCAACAAAAGTAAATCGAATAGGCCTACAGTAAGAAAGGGAGGCCTAGTATGTTAGCATGAAACAAAGGCAAGAGTCGACGCTTCTGAGGGGAAACGCCACAGCGATATAAACCAGCCTTAGCGTCCCCTCGGGTGCCTGTAGGTAAGCCACTCCTATGCCCTTTGCTTGTGGGAATTGGAAAAGTAAGTTGGGTTGGGGAAAGGAGGGGGGGGGGTGAAGGGAAGAGGGAAGGAGGAAGGATGATGGGAAGAGGGAAGAAGGGGAGGCTAGGGGAAAGAGGATCGTAAGAGGAAAGAGGTAAGGGGAAAGGGGATGGAGGAGTTTCGTAGAAAGGAGAAAGAGGGGGTGAGGGGAAAGGGAAAGAAAGGGGTGAGGGGAAATAGGAGGAGAAGGAAGGAGATAACGGTGAAACAAAACGGGGAGTATTTTCATCACGTCAAATTCGTTTTCTCCTCGGCAGTGAAAACGAGATGGAGCCTCCTGCTTTCGCCTCTGTTTCTTCTTTTCCTTCTTCCTCATTTCCAAAATCTCTCTGTCTCTTTTTCACTTCTGGTTGTCTTACTATTATTCCCTCCCCTTCCTTCGCATCGTTTTCCTCATCATCCTCCCTTCCTTCTCTTTCTCCCATCCTGCTAGCCCCCCCCCCCTTTTTTCTTTTTCTCTCCTTTCTTTCTAATCTTTCCTTTTCTCTCCCCCTCCCGCTTCCGTCTCTTTTCTATTCTTTTATCGCTCCTACTCCTCCCTTATCTCCTCTCCTATTTCCTCCTCCTCCTCCATTCTCTCCCCACATCCTCCTTTCTCTCCTCTCCTCTTTCCTTCTATTCTCCCCTCCTCCCTACTCTCTTCCTGCTCCTGTCTCTCTCTTCCTATCCCTTCTCTCTCCTCCTCTTACCTTCTCCCTCCTCCCTCCTCTTACTGGCTTCTCTTTCCTCCTCCTCCTCCTCCTCCCAACTCCTCCCTCCCCCTCCATTCCCTCTCTCCCCGTCCCACCATCCACCACCCAACTCCCTTGTCTCTCCTCCTTCCCTATTCCTCCTCTCCCCTCCCTCTACTCCCCTCCCCACTCCCCTCTCCCCCTCTCCCCCTCTCCGCCCAGTTAATGAACTTAAGTCCTCGTAATGAGGCAAAGCTCTTAGAAAATGTTGACAAGTTCGACGGCAATGTTTGAAGGAAGCATTAAAAGACGGGCTTCGAGTCACAACGGGGC
>BOPN01000584.1:100000-107500 GCA_017312705.2 Penaeus japonicus | reverse complement strand
TCATCTCTCTTTCTCTCTCTTTCCTCTTCCTCCTCCTCTTTCTCTTCCTCTCTCCCTCCCCCCCTCTCTCTCTCTCTCTCTCTCTCTCTCTCTCTCTCTCTCTCTCTCTCTCTCTCTCTCTCTCTCTCTCTCTCTCTCTCTCTCTCTCTCTCCCCCTCTCCCCCTCTCTCTCTCTCCCCCTACTGTCTCGGCCTATCTTCTTTTTCTTCTTCTCCACTTCCGCATCCCACCTCCCCCCAAACCTGCAGATCCCCATATCCATAGTGCCCTCTGCTACTCCCATACCCCCCTCCCCACTCCCGCAGCCCCCCACCCCCACCCCCCTCCCCCCACCCCCCACGTTGCAAGGGCCTGGCAGCAGCATGGAAGGCCAGAAAGGAATCTATCCCTCTTGTAATTGAAGCAACCGGAGCGCGAGAGAAGGAGAAATTTGGAGGACGACTTGTGACACGAAGTCTGAGGGGTTGGGGGGGGGATTGGAGGTGTTGATGCACACACACACACACACACACACACACACACACACACACACACACACACACACACACACACACACACACACACACACACACACACACACACACACACACACACACACAGAAAGAAAGAAAGAAAGAAAGAAAGAGAGAGAGAAAAAAAGAGAATGAAAGAAAGAAAAAGAAAGTAAGAAATAAATAAACAAACAAATAAATAAAGAAAGAAGGAAAACCAAAAGGAAGATAGAAGAAGGAAAGACCGAAGAGAGCAGAGATAGCAAAAGCGAGACGGAAACAGAGATAGAGTGAGAGGAACGGGACAGCATTTTAGTGGGAGTGTTATCAGGTGTCAACGTTGGCGGAGCAGCTCGGTCTGAGAGGAGTTGGTGCCATTCACAGGATGCTTGAGAAGAGCTGCAACGGCGCGGCGCAGCGGCGGGGACGGGGACGCAAGCGCTTGAGGGTGTGCTTGGAGCTGGGTCTGCTTGCTTCTTTTGTTGGTGCGCTGTGTGTGTGTTTGTTTGTTTGTATGTTTGTTTGTGTGTGTGTGTGTTTGTTTGTGTGTGTGTGTGTGTGTGTGTGTGTGTGTGTGTGTGTGTGTGTGTGTGTGTGTGTGTGTGTGTGTGTGTGTATATATATATATATATATATATATATATATATATATATATGTATATATATATTTATATATTTATTCATTTATTTATAGATAGAGATATATGCACCTATGCGGTAGATATAGGTATATGCATTACTTGATCACTACTGATATTTTACCACATCTCCTATTTATGGACCCACGCACAGACACTCCCTAAAGATATGTATCATCACGCACTGGGATATTGAAATTTTCCTATTTTCTAAATAGAAAATCTACAAAACGGGTTGATGGCGACGATAAATTCGTTCATTTCAGTTCGTTCCAAAATCTCAGAGCTTCACCCTGATGGCATCCCAAGAGCATAAGGTACGAACACTGGTGCCCGAGAAAAGTTATTCCACGGTTCTTCTATGTAAATTCACGATATGCATGCGCTAGGGGTAGGTTTCTGCAAGTTTTTTTCATATTTTCTACTTTAGTGGATATGCTACATCCCTCAGGCTAAGGAACTAATTTTCAAGAGGATTTAGCTGTGCCCAAATGAAGACCTACAGGTTCGGGAGAAGAAATTATGCTCAGGGAAAGAATGGAGTGGATATGAATGAAGTTTTAAAGATGCTTCGCAAAATATCCGCGCACTTGGCCCGTAGCAAGAAGTTTCTGTAAACCAGATCATATGAAGGCATTATTTCATAATGTAATTTAGTGGTTTAGCGCACTTTTTTGGCTTACTTAAACTTACTCTAGTGTGATCTCATTTTATCGTCTCCTATCATGCGGTCAGGTTCTATAAAGAACCATGAATACAAAAAATACCACGGATCCCGGGATGGGAAGGATGGACGTCTGACTTACCAGTTGATAAACAAATACAAATACGTATGAATCTATCTTTTCTATCATCTGTATGAATATATATATATACATATATATATATGTATATATATATTTATATATTTATATATTTTATATGTGTGTGTGTGTTTGTTTGTTTGTTTATTTGTTTAATTGATTGTTTGTTTGTACAACCCCGTGTTTATGTATGTGTCGGAGGTTCTATTTACACAAAATACTGCTTCAATTACGCAAATTTTAGGGCTGGGAAGGAATAACAATTGCGGTTTACGTCTCAGAAAGGGCAAGATATTTCCCCTGGAGACGTGTAAAGGCGGTGTATTTGCGTCCGATGTTGACATAGCTGGGTGCATGGCGCAGTTTGCTGATCGTAAATATCCAAGTTTTATGAAAAAAAACGCTAAAAAATATCCAAGTTTTATAAAAGAAGAACGCAAAAAAAATTCTTATACGTACCGGTCGTGCATGTGCGTCAAGAGACTTTCGGTTCATGGTCCATGCCACTGACAGAGTGCTCAGTTCAGCGCTGACGAGTAACACTTAACTGACTTTGGGACAACAAAAGCTCCCGTCTGGTATCAATTTGAGCGTGTGCTTGTTCCTCCATTGGGCAAGCAGCGGATGGCCATTAACTTTGAGCAGATGAAACGGATGCTGACTGGGTAGGGAAGAGAGCTGACTTTGTCTGACATGCCAGACACTGATTCAGGATTATGCTGACGCGTTCCCAGGCTTTGTTGGGAGGGCGTCTTTAGGCATCGTGGGATGTTCAGTATAACAGCGAGGAGGGGCTTTCTACAAGATGTCTGAATGGAGTAAACTGACAGGTGTGGAAGTGAGTAAGTGTGCGCCCCTGTCTGATTCTGACGACGAGGATCAAGGCGTGAATTTTGAAAGGGCGATTCAGATCTTCAAGGCGGGTGAAGGTAAGACTAATTAAAAAATAATAATAATAAGACTAGAGGGCCACTGCACATGGTGGAAGTGATGTTGGCAGGACAGCAAAGGCAGTAAATCTATTCAAGTGTATTACCGCATTAAGCTATGGCGGTGTCTTGAACGCGTGTTGCGGAACTGGTAAACAAGATAATTTCCTGCTTCTGTCTGGATAGATCTCGATACGTTCACTTGAGCAATATCTTTATTTTTTATATTGGGCAAACAAAACAATATGAGTCTCGGAGAAGCAATGGCTTGTCTCGTGGAGGCATATTGAAAAAGTTACCGCAACCTATGCGAATTTGTGTGTGTGTGTGTGTGTGTGTGTGTGTGTGTGTGTATCTGTGTGTGTGTGTGTGTGTGTGTGTGTGTGTGTGTGTGTGTGTGTGTGTGTGTGTGTGTTTGTATCTGTGTGTGTGTGTGTGTGTGTGTGTGTGTGTGTGTGTGTGTGTGTGTGTGTGTGTGTGTGTGTGTTTGTATCTGTGTGTGTGTGTGTGTGTGTGTGTGTGTGTGTGTGTGTGTGTACGCATGAATGTATACAAAACTATTTTTGTGGGTGTTATGTGTATCTCCATATGTGTATCATCGTATGTGTATCCATGTTTGAAAGCATGCGACATTTCACATAAACAGCACGAATTTTTATGTCTATGCTCACCACAAAACGGCATATATTGAGACCGCATACCACATACCTCCACAAACATCCACAAACGACGCGTTTGTCAAGAGGAATTAAAGACACGTCAGAAGAAAAAGGAACAAAATGGAAACAGACATGACCTCACAAGCGCCAAATATTCAGGAATGTTGGGTCACGCTGGTAGGTGTCCCCGCCCCTGTGAGGGATGGCCTAGGGGGAGGGGTGTAGGGGGCAGTTGAGAGGTGAGGGAAAGAGGGGGGAGAGGGAGAGAGCTAAAGAAAGCGACAGGAAAGGGTGAGGGGAAGGCGGATGAGACGAGGTTTAAGGGGAAGGGAAGGGGTGGGGGGGGGGGAGGAGAAAATGAATAGGGGGAAAGGGGAAGGGAGGAGAAGGGGAAATGGAAGGTGTGATGAGTAGGCAGAGGAGATGAGGGATAAGGGGAAAGGAAGGGGGGAGCGGAGGAGAAGAGAAATAGAGGTAAGGGAAAGGGAAAGGGGAGGAGGATTGGGAGGAAAAGGAAATAGAGGATAGGGAAGGTGGATAAGAAGAAGAATAAGTGAGGGGGAGGCGGAGGAAAAGGAGAAAGGGGATAAGGGAAGGCATGGGGAAGGGGGACAGGAAATAGTTGGCGAAGGGGAAGGGAAGGGGAAAGGAGGAGGATGGAAGAGACGTACGAGCAGGGGAGGGGTTTGAAGTGAAAGAGAAGGGGAAAGGGGGGGGAGATGAGAAAGAAAAAGGAATGAAGGGAGGGGGAATAAGGTAGGGAGTAGGAATGATGGTAGAGGGGAAGAGAATGGGGAAATAAGGGAAAGGTAAGGAGGGAGGAGAGTGACAGAGGGGGAAGGAATGAGAGAAGCAAGGAGAGGATAACGTCCAAACAAGCAAACAAAGAGAAAAAGGCGTGAAAAATATGAATAGGGGAATAGGGGAAAGTAAGGGAGGGAAAAGGGTCCAAGGTAAGAGAAGGAGAAGGGAGACCCACCTGTGCGGGAGATGGCAGGTAAGGGTGAAGGGGGTAGGGTGGGGGGTGAGGGGACGCCGAGGCAATTAGCGACGCCCAAAGGTATTTCCGTGAGTGTGATTCATCCGCTTGTGACGGGCGGGTGGGCGGGTGGGCGGGGCGGTGGTTAGGTGAAGGGAGGGTGGGGAGGGTAGAGGGGAGGGGGAAGGGCGTGGGCTGGGTGGAGGGGAGAAGGAAGGGGAAGTGGCATGGGGAAGGGGAAAGGGAGCGGGGCGGGTAGAAGGGAGAAGGGAGGAGGAAGGGGGAAGGGCGTGGGGAGGGATGGGTGGAGAGCTGTGTATGAAGAGGGGGTAGGGAGAAAAGAATATGGGATGAAGGGAGGGGAGGGTGGAAAGAGAGAGAAGGTGGAAGGAAGGGAGGGAGAAGGGAAGAGGGCGGGGGAAGGAGGGCGGCAGAGTTTAAGGGGTGGGTGAGGTGGCTGGGGTAAAGGTATGTAAATTTATGGTCATGATGTTTTGATTTTGCTGAACAGATATGGGTTGAAGGGAGAAGGGCGTGAAACCGGTAGAGAGAGAGAGAGAGAGAGAAAGAGGGAGACAGGCAAACACACACACACACACACACACACACACACACACACACACACACACACACACACACACACACACACACACACACACACACACACACACACACACACACACATACACACACACACAGTTAGACAGTTAGACAGAGACAAAGATAGAGACAGAGAGAAAGGGAAAGAAAAGAAAGAGTGAGGGAGAGAGAGAGAAATAGAAAGATAGATAGAAAGAAAGAAAAATAGAAAGAAAAATAGATAGAAATAAAAATAAAAGGAGAGACGGAGAGTAACAAAGAAAGAAAGAGTGAGATAGAGAGATAAGGATAAGGATAAGTCAGATTTGCGAAGCAGAGGCTACGCCGGGCTTATATGCACTGAGGCGAGCCCGCCAGATAGAGAGAGAAAGAGAAAGAGAAAGAAAGAGAAATAGAAAGAAATAGAAAGAAAGAGAGAGAGAGGCAGAGACGGAGAGAGATGGAAAGTGAGAAGGAGATAGAAATAGAGATAGAGAAATAGAAAGAGAAAGAAAGAAAGGAAAAGCGAGAGAGAGAGAGAGAGAGAGAGAGAGAGAGAGAGAGAGAGAGAGAGAGAGAGAGAGAGAGAGAGAGAGAGAGAGAGAGAGAGCGCGGAGCGAGGAGCAGCCGGAAATGGGGAATATCTGCAACGCGAAAGGATAATGCGATAGTAGGCGGGGGAGGGAGGAAGGGGGAGGGGGGGAGAGAAAGAGACGAGGGGGAACAGAAGGGAGGGGGAGGAAAGGCGAGTGACAGAGTGTGTCTAAACTTTGTTGTGTTATGACAGACACAAAGGCACCCCTTCCGTTTCCCCCTTCCCCTCCCCTTCCCCTTCCCCCTCTTCCTCCCCCCTCCCCCTCCCCTCTCCTTCGCCTGCATCGCCTAACTTCTCCTTGTTCCTTTTTATTCTTTTGTCATCTGCATGCACACACGCAGGACACGCACACGTACACACACACACACACACACACACACACACACACACACACACACACACACACACACACACACACACACACACACACACACACACACACACACACACACACACACACACACACACACACACACACACACAATCACAATCACAATCACAATCACACTCACTCTCTCTCTCTCTCTCTCTCTCTCTCTCTCTCTATATATATATATATATATATATATATATATATATATATATATATATATATATAATGCATATCCATATACATTATCGCATGCCACAAACGATAATGATAACAACAATGAAAATAATGACAATGGAAATAGACAGCAAGAAAATAACAACAGCAACAATAATACCAAAGGAAACATACAGAAAGAAGATAACAACAGCAACAATAATACCAAAGGAAATAAACAGAAAGAATGAAAACATATGAAGACATAATCCAAGACAAATCGGATGCGTGACGGCTTCTTTGTGTTCATTACAGGGGATGATGCAATCTACGGGATTCACCGCCGCATTACAACACAGGCTCAAGGCAGCCATTTTTCGGTGTTCATTTTTTTTACCTTTTTTTTTTTTGCTTCTTCCTTCTTTTTCTATCATGTTTTTATTTTGTTTGTTTGTTTTCTTTAATCTTGTTCTTCTGATTTGATTTTGTTTGTTTGTGTATATCGGTGCGTTGTTTTCCTGCCCTTTTTTTTATCTCTTTAGTGATCGACCCTTTTTAATTGCTACGTTCTTTTCATCTTCAAATTGGTCTATCAGTTTAGTATTTTTGTTACTGCCATTGTTGTTGGTTTCTTGTTATTGTTATCATTATTATTATTATTATTATTATCATTATTATTATTATTATTATTATCATTATTATTATTATTATTATTATTATTATTATTATTATCATTATCATTATTATTATTATTATTATTATTATTATTATTATTATTATTATCATTATTATTATCATCATCATCATCATCATCATCATTATTGTCATCATCATTATTGTCATTATTATTATCATTATTATTATTATTACTGTTGTCATTATCATCATACCGTTATCACTATTATTATTACTTTTGTTACCAATATAATTATTACTGTTATCATTATTACTATTGTTATCATTAATACAATTACTGTTATTATCATTACTGATGTTATCATTAATATAACTACTGTTGTTATCATTGATATAATTACTGTTATCATTGATATAATTACTCTTGTTATCATTAGTATCATTACTGTTATTAAGATGGTGATGATTATCATCAAGGGAAAGAGAAAGGCGTATTGATAGAGAAGAGGGGGTGTGGTATGGGTAGGGGGAGGGGAAGGAGCGGGAGAGGGAGAGGGGGAGGGGGAGGGGGAGGGGGAGGAGAGACATTTAAAGGGAGAGTAGTATTGCATGGGTATGGGAGGAGGGGCATATGATAGGGGGGCAGGGGTGTGACAGAGGAAGTG
>BOPN01000584.1:85000-90000 GCA_017312705.2 Penaeus japonicus | reverse complement strand
CTCTCTCATCAGTCATTTCACTCACGTCGCTCTCTCATATCAGTCATTTCACTCACGTCGCTCTCTCATATCACTCATTTCACTCACACACATCCGTCATCTCAATCACTTCTCACATCATTCTCACTCATCTGCCCCACCTTAATCAAGCCACTCACCTCATTCACCTCACTCATGCCAACTGTCAATGGCGATCACGCTGAAGATCACTCACCCACATCATGATGACGTCATAGGCCGGTGACTCATCCTCCGGTGTCTCAGGAACCGAATTTGAGGCCGATATCACGAGAGGAAAGCCTGCCTCTTCTTGTCGATGTTGTTGATGTTGTTGTTTTAATGGGGTTGGTGATGTCATTTCTTTTGTCAGTGTTGTTTTTGTTGGTTGGATTATATTTGTTGTTGTTATTATGTTGTTGTTTTTTTTATCACTTATTATTTTTTATGATTATTACTGTTATTACTACTAGTATGATTGTTTTGTTATTATTATTACCGTCATCATTATCATTATCATCATCATCACCACCAGCATCATCATCATCATTACCTCCATCACCATAATCATCATCATCATCACCATCATTATTTCCATCACCACCACCGCCATCACAGCATCATCATCACCACCACCATAACCATCACCACCACCACCATCATCATTTTTCAGATAGACAAAAAACTCGACCCGATTAAATAGCCGCAGAATTCGAAAAGGAAATATTGGAAAACGAAGCAGAAACTAACCTGTGTTTAAGCCATGATTACTCGGACAGGGAGGGGGTAGAGGAGAGGAGGGAAGGAGGGGGTGGGAGAGGAGGGAAGGAGGGGGTGGGGGAGGAGGGAAGGAGGGGGTGGGAGAGGAGGGAAGGAGGGGGTGGGGGAGGAGGGAAGGAGGGGGTGGGGGAGGAGGGAAGGAGGGGGTGGGGGAGGAGGGAAGGAGGGGGTAGGGGAGAGGAGGGAAGGAGGGGGTGGGGGAGGAGGGAAGGAGGGGTGGGGGAGGAGGGAAGGAGGGGGTGGGGGAGGAGGGAAGGAGGGGGGCGGTAAATAATGTTGGGGAGGATTGTTAGGGGCGGGGGTTAGGGGGTGAATAGATAATGGTTAATATCAAATCAGGGTAATTTCAGTAGATTCAGGCCATTTTCCGATAGATACAGACAATCACTTCCCTGGACATCGAACAGATACACCCAAAATTCACAGGCAGACAAAAAATATGTAGACTACATCTATCTAAGATTGGAAAACAGTTCCTTTCCAAAGTCAAAAGTCATGAAAAAAACCCATACATTTCTGTTAAAAATAACATTAGAAATCTAAAAAGCGATACCGGTAGTATGGGCCCTGTGACGTCATACACGAACTGAGACATACACCCACCTATAGACACACTACGCATACACACATACAGTGCACGCGCGTGTGTTTTCTGAGCGTGTGTGGGTTTATGTTTGTATGTGTATGTGTTTTCTGAGTGTTTTTGTTTATTTGTCTGTGCGTTAATATGTTGTGTGTGTATGTGAGTTTGTATTTATATGCGTATATATTTGTATATATGTTCTTTATTTGTGTGTGGGTTTATGCAAGCATGCTTATGTTTGTATACGTGTGTGCAAATATGTCTACGCACATATGTAAGTGAAATATTGTAAACTTACCTAAAGCATCACTTGGCCATTGCGTTGGTTAATCTCCAGGCGTCTTGTACATAACCTTTTCTGGAGATGGGGCATTCGTAAGGCGAAAGTGAACGAAATGATGCAAATATTAAGATTCCTCGGTTACCTTCGCCATAGCAGGGAAGCAAGAGTTTTTCCGAAGGTCTTGTGCTGTATTGCCTTTAGTTTTATTACTGTTCTTGATATTACTTTAACCTTATTGTCGTTATTATTGTTGTTGTTGTTGTTGTTGTTATTTTACCATCATTATCATTACTATTATTATTAGTAGTAGTAGGAATAGCAGTAGTAGTAATATAATTATTATAGTTTATGGAATTTCGAAAAATAAGCTACACATTTTCGGTAGATCAGGCGATTTTAAAAGCCTTTTCTCTTGAGTTATTTCCATCGCAAGATAACCGTTAACGAGTTATAACACGTTTTAATTCCTGTTTCGTTGTATGCACTTCTGCTATTTTTAGTTAAAGTTTCTAGATAATAAACTTTTTTTTTGAAAATACAGAGCGAAGAGTTTAAAGAATCAGACGATGTAATGCTAAGTCAACGGTTAAGTTAACGGTTAAGTTGCTACGGAAAACGGTATAGAAATGAGCGGGTTTTTTTATTGGCCTTATTTATCATTTCGAAAATCCATCTCGGAACACTTTTTGTCTTGTATTTCGTGTTCTGGATATTTTTTTTTTTGCTTTGTTTTGTTTTGAATTCTTATTTCATATCTCTCTCTTTCTCTCTCTCTCTCTCTCTCCCTCTCTCTCTCTCTCTCTCTCTCTCTCTCTCTCTCTCTCTCTCTCTCTCTCTCTCTCTCTCTCTCTCTCTCTCTCTCTCTCTCTCTCTCTCTCTCTCTCTCTCTCTCTCTCTCTCGCTCTCTATCTCTCTCTCTCGCTCTCTCTCTCCCTCTCTCTCTCTCTCTCTCTCTCTCTCTATATATATATATATATATATATATATATATATATCTATCTATCTATATATATATTTTATATATATGCATATATATTGATATAGATATATATATATGTGTATGTATATATATATATATATATATGCACGCTTGAATATATGTATCATGTGTGTATATAAAAAGACATATACACACATATGATGTGATTTTTTTTACCAAAAAGATGCATAGATGAATAAGTGATGATGAGAATAAAAAGATATGAAACAAAATGTTCAGTTCTTTGTTTCATGGACTTATCTCTTTTTCCTTTGTCACTCTGCTTGTCCTCAAACCAAAATCTTAATTAATGCTAAACCATGAAATTACGGGCGCCTTATCTCAGGAGTTTAATAATACGTGAATCATATACATTTTTTTTTCTTTAGAGATATATAAAAGGGAATCGTATTTCTTGGCCCTCTTTCGTTTTAATTAAGGCCTCGTGTCTACGTATAGATTATCCGGGAGAAGGAGAAGGGAAGAGGAATAAAAAGGGGAGAATGCAACACAAAGAAGGATGATAAGTGGGAGACTTATTCTCACTGTTTCCCCTCTTCGGTTTTATTCGTATTCTCTTTCTCTTTCTCTCACTCTCTCTCTCTCTCTATTTCTCTCTCTCTCTCTCTCTCTCTCTCTCTCTCTCTCTCTCTCTCTCTCTCTCTCTTCCTCTCTCCCTCTTTCTCTCTTTCTCTCTTTCTTTTTCTCAGTCTCCCACTCCCTCCCTCCCTCCCTCCCAACCCCTACCCCTCCCACCGGTCCCCACTTATCCTCTCTCTTTTGAAGAATAGAAGAGAAGCTTTCAATCACTCCCCCTTCCCCCTCTCCCATTCTCTCCTCCCAGCCTCCCCTTGCCCCCCCCTTCCCCATACCTCCCCTTAGGTAGGTCAGAGACAAAGTGATTATCGCATTAAGGTCAAGGGTAATCGCTACGACGCGACGGTCAGGTGCCGAGAGGTCAAGCGAGGTCACTTGTTTTCTTTGGATGTTTTTTGTTTGGAAGAGTTATTTGCTTTTTTGTTCTTTATTTGTTTGTGTGAGTTTACGTAGGGTTTGATTATTCATTTGTTTGTTCATTTGTTCAGTTATTTGATATCAGGAGGATTAGTCTGGTTATTATTTTTATTGTGTATTTATTTATTTTATATATTTTTTTGTAAATTTTCTCCGGACGATAAAAAAAACTTAAGATTTTCGTCTTCTATGTCAAGTGGTTATTTTCACACGCATTCGCTGGGGAAGGTGTCTCGAGAGAGGGGTGGGGGTGGGGAGGAATTGGGAAAGGGGAAGGGGGAGGTGCTGAGGTGTACAGAGGGGGGTGGAATGTTAGGGATGGGGATTGGGTAGGGGTGAGAAGGGGGAATGGAAGGGGAGGGGAGGACTTGGTGGATAGGATGGGGGTAGGGGTTGGAGGGGACTTATTGTAGGGGGTGGGAGTGTAGGGTTGGAGGGGTTCGTAGGCATAAGTGGGTGTGTGGGGGGTAGGGGGGAATGGTTGCCTTGGAGAAAGACTGCTGCGTAAAAAGGAGGCCAGAGGCATGGAAACGGGAGGGGGGGGGGAGGAAGAGCAGGGAGGGGGGAGGTGAAAAAAAGAGAATAAATTTAAAAGAGGGAAAACGAACCGCCAAAACAACAACAAGAAAGAAGAAAACGAAGAAAATGATAATAATAATAATGATATCAATAACAAAAATGATAATAATAACAATAAAAATAACAAAAGTAATGATAATAATAAAGGGAATGGAAGAGCGGTTTGGTGAGTGCGTTCCACCGACGCGCGCTGCTGAGTCCTCAAGTTGACTGAGTGAATGAGACAGAGTGCGTACACGTCGCCGGGATGACGTCATTCGCTGAGGTGACGTCAGTTGCCGAGTTTCAGTCAGAGTGTTTGTGAAGAGCTTGATTGCCTTAGGTGGTTAGTAGTTTTGAATTTCGTTTTATCATTGTTATTATTAAGATGATTGGTTGGTCAGAGTGTGAAGAGCTTGATTGCCTTAGGTGGTTAGTAGTTTTGAATTTCGTTTTATCATTGTTATTATTAAGATGATTGGTTGGTCAGAGTGTGAAGAGCTTGATTGCCTTAGGTGGTTAGTAGTTTTGAATTTCGTTTTATTATTGTTATTATTAAGATGATTGGTTGGTCAGAGTGTGAAGAGCTTTTGGTGGTTTAGTGGTTCTTTTTTTTTGTTTCGTTTCATTAGTTCATTTCATTATTGGTATGAGTGGTGTTGGGTTATTGGTATTATCATGTTGTTTTTATTATTAGGGTTGCTGTTGTTGTTATTATTATTATTATTATTATTATTATTGTCATTATATTTTTTGATTATTGTCATCATCATCATCATAAATATTAGTACTATCATTTACTATTA
>BOPN01000584.1:75000-82500 GCA_017312705.2 Penaeus japonicus | reverse complement strand
CGTGAAAGAAAACGGAGAAAATACACCGCCCTCTCTCCAGTGTTGCCAATGTGTTGATCCGCCGGTTTCGACTCCTGTATCCGAAACGTATCTCCTATTCGCATGGCATTTGTTTCGGGTTCATGAGTCGAAGCCGGAGATTCGTACATTGATAACGCTGACTTGTGACGTTGGAAAGTGGCGGGGACTGTGCGAATAGCAGGGGATTTGATGAGAATTTAAGAATAGATTATGAGGGTGGAAGAGAAATCTAGGGATAAAAAGAGGGAAAGGGGAATGGACGAAAGAGGTAAGGGCAAAGGGAATGGACGAAAGAGGTAAGGGCAAAGGGAATGCACGAGAAAAGGTAGGGAAATAGAAATGCAAGAGAGAGGCGAGAAATTTGAGAGAAACAAAGGAAATGCAAAGAAATGAGACATGGCGAAAGGGTAAAGAAAGGAAGGACTTGTCTTAAGGAAATGGAAGCCTCTGACCTTAAGTTTGCGTGAATCCAACTTCATTTTGTAATTTTGATTTTGAAAGTATGGGAATGATAAAGACAGTGGTAGTAATTATTCTGCTGATTATAATTATGACAATGGCAGCAATATTGATGATGGTTATAAATGTAATAATGAGAGGGTATGTAGACTAATGTAAATGTGTTCTAAACTTGAATGATAATAATGATGAAAATAGTAATACTGATGCTGATAACAATGATTATAATCATAAAAAGGATAAGTTTTATATACAATATACGATAGTGCTACTACTACCACTACAACTACTACTATTGCCACCACCATCATCACCTCTACCTCTACCTCTACCTCTACCACTACTACTATTACTATTGTTATTACAACTACTACTGCTACCACAGCTCCTACTATTACCACTACTACTATTAATGATAATAATAATAATAATAAGGACAATAAAAGTAACAGTGATTATAATTATAGCTACAATAATAATGATGACAATAGTAATAATGATAATAATCTTGGTAATAATAAGGATGATAATGATAATAATAGCCGCAATCAGAGAAGCGACAACAATTTCAGAATTCGGCTTGGCTCTTTCCCTCGACCTGTTTTCTGGGGAACTCCCGCTGGGCAATTCCGGGTCGATTTTCCTGACAGCTGATTGGTTGAGAGGCTCGAGTGACGCTAACGATGACGTATAGGCTTCAACCGATGGGGGAATCACGTGACCGCCGCTCGAACGAAGTGATTAAACTCGCTGTCTCTTGACCTGGTTCGTGGAATTGCGGCTGTCTGGGGTCGGAAGAGGTCATGTTAGGAGGGTGAGTGAGACTGAGACAGAGACAGAGAGAGAGAGTGTGTGTGTGTGTGTGTGTGTGTGTGTGTGTGTGTGTGTGAAAGAGTTAGTGAGCTAGTGAGTGTGTGTGTGAGTGAGTTAGAGAGATAGAGATAGATAGAGAGAGAATATGATGCTGTAATTTATTAGGTGGTACAGTATTTGCTATTCATCCGAACAGTTTTCCTTTCTATATGCATCAATTAAAAACAACAACTAAACAGAACATCCAAGAGAATCCTTTTGCTTCCAAGAATAAATCTTAGCTTACAGACTTTGCCGAAATCTTGGAAACTTGAAACGAAATGATTACATTTGTTCACCCGACCAAACCGCAGGTCTGCGTAGAAGGGACAGTCAAACAGAAAGTGAAATTCGTCTTCGGTTTCCTCATTAAGACAATAAACAGAAAGTTGGTCGCGGGAAGAGATGTTATAAAAGCATCCCCGTTTCTATTCTCAGTGGTAGGATTCCTGTCCTCAGCTGTGCTAATATTGGTCTGCAACTCCCACTGAGGTATCTTGTCACAGGGGATCCATAATGAGGCTTATCTTTTGAATGATTGATATGTTACTCGCTTGTAGGAACTGTTCGTCGTGTATTTCCTTAATGAAGATCGAAACTCGTTGAGATGTCTGACTTTCGTTTTGTTACGAAGGGTTATTTTGTTTATTCACCTGATTAAAAATGGATTGCAAATTAGAGCACCAGCCTTGAGTTTCTTAGTATATTCTCCATCAGTTATTCCACAGTCCATCAGTGATCCACAGTCTAACCTTTTTAGAGTTTCGTAAGGATACAAGGCAGTACAAATCCCATTTCCCCGTGGACAGCCATTTAGGACAGTATTGATGAATACCAAGACATGTTCGTAAGGCTCTTTCGTGCACCGCATTTAGTCTAGGATAATGCCCTAGACCCCACACTCCTGCAATATAATCCGTCACTTAGGAAATACAGGCATCGTATAACTTTTTATACCTTCTAAATCCCATGCCTTCATTAGCATAATACTTATCAATCAGGGAACCTAGGGCTGTCGGCGATCTCAAGGCTGGATCTTGTGCGTACACATTAATATTAAGCCCCAGTAATTGTATCTAGAGTTATAAGTAAGTTATATTCTGTTATTAAGGTATCCATATTTGAGAAGGAATTTACTAAGTGGTTTTTGACAATTCTGCATGTGCGAAATATTTCTTATACAAAGGAAGACTGAGAAAGAGACAGACAGAGCCAGAGACAGCAACAAGGACAGAAATTAACAGAGCCAGAGACAGAGATAATGACAGACTGAGATAGAGACAGAGAGGGAGATAGAGCCAGAAACAGAGGCATAGGCATAAACAGAAACCAAACCAGAGACATAAAAAAAGAAAGAAGAAACTGTGTTTTCTTCGTAACTAAAAACAATTCTTCACTTGAACTTTACTTTTTTCAATAATCATATTTACGTATAATTCAGTTTTATCTTTTTGGTCAGATGTAACAAGTGAGGACTTTATCATCATTATTGTTGTTGTAGTTGTTATTATTGTTATTGTTATTGTTATCATCATCATCATCATTATCATTATTATTATTATCATCATTATTATCATTATTATTATTATTATTGTTATTATCATTATTGTTATACTACTACTACTACCACTATCAATATTATTGATGATATTATTATTGTTTTATGTAAATCAATATATTATTGTTATTTCCCGGTTTAAGAAATTTGAATATCATTTCATCCCTGTATTGCAGTTGCATTGTTGCTTTCGACTATAACTTCCGGTATAAAATCCGTTGGGTGTTGCGATTGTCATTTTAGAGTTCAGATTGCATGATAATAATGAAAAGGAGGGTTTGCAATTTCGGAATATTTGCGTGTGTGATCTGCGAAACTTTGTTCTCTCTCTCTCTCTCTCTCTGTCTTTCTCTCTTTTCCTCCTTCCCTCCCTACCTCCCTCCCTCCCTCCTTCCTTTACTCCTTCCCTAGTACCCTCCTTTACTTTTTCCCTCCTTCCTTTATTCCCTCCCTCCCTCCCTTTTCTTCCTCTCCCCCTCCCCCTCCATCCTTCCCTCTCATCCTCCCTCAACCTCCCTCTCATCCTCCCTCTCCTCTCTCGCTCTCTTTCTCTCTTTAATGATGGAACGCCAATCCAGAGTGAGGGAACGAAGGGCGTACCGTGTTGACCAACGAAGCACCACGGAACTGGCGTCTGGCGTGCCTTTGTTGTCGTGTCTTTGCGATAAGCCTCTTTCCATTAGCGAAAGTTCGAGAAAAAAGTGTATTTTTTTTTGTATTTTCTTTTATTTTTATTTATTTCTTTATTTATTTATCTTTTTTTCTTCTTCTTGTTTTCATGGAGAAAGGGAGAGACGAGGAAAAGAGGATGAGAGAGGGAGCACGAGAAGGAAAGGAAAGAACGGGTAGAGAGTGAAGGGAAAGGGAAGGGGAGGGGAGGGGAAAGGAACAAGGGAAGGGGAAAGGGAAAAGAGAGGTGAAGAGAGAGGAAGTAAAGGGAAGGGAAACGAAAAGAGAGAAGAGGAGAGGAGGCAGAAAGCGGTAAAATATAAAGATAGGGGAAGGGCTAAGAAGGAAAACGAAAATGAAGGATGGGAAAATAGGGAAAGAGAAAGAAAGAAAAAAAAAAGTTCAAGGGAAAATAATTAAATTCTTGAACTGAGTTCTTGTTGATCTGTTTATTTCCCTCCCGGCGTCTCGGTTGCCTCAGAGACGGAACAATAAGGTACTTTTTTAATTCCCTTTCTCCTGAGTTGCCACGGAGCATTTTTAGTTTTATTTTCTCCCCAAGAGGGTTGCCAAGGAGCATATTTAGTTCCCTTTTTCTGTAGTTTGCAAGGAGCATATTTAGTTCCCTTTTTCTGCAGTTTGCAAGGAGCATATTAAAATCTTCTTTTTGAAGTTATCAGGGAGTGTGTTCAATTCTTCTTCCCGGAGTTATCAGGGAGCATATTCAGTCCTTATTTCTAGGGAGCATATTCAGTTCTTCTTTCTAGGGAGCATATTCAGTTCCTCTTTCTAGGGAGCATATTCACCTCCTCTTTCTAGGAAGCATATTCAGTTCCTCTTCCTAGGGAGCATATTTAGTTCCTCTTTCTAGGGAGCATATTCAGTTCCTCTTTCTAGGGAGCATATTCACCTCCTCTTTCTAGGGAGCATATTCAGCTCCTCTTTCTAGGGAGCATATTCAGCTCCTCTTTCTAGGGAGCATATTCAGCTCCTCTTTCTAGGAAGCATATTCAGTTCCTCTTTCTAGGGAGCATATTCAGCTCCTCTTTCTAGGGGGCATATTCACCTCCTCTTTCTAGGGAGCATATTCAGCTCCTCTTTCTAGAATTACTAAAGAGTATAGTTACTGCACATGTCTGGAGTTATCAAGGAATATGATTATGAAGGAGCCTATTCCCATCTATGGAGTTTCCAAGGACTATGTTGTCGGTACTCTTTTCCGTTTGCTTTTTAAGGTTATGGAACATGGAGGAGTGGGAGTGGGAGTGGGATTGAGAGTGGGAGAGGGAGTGGGAGTGGGGTGGGGGTGGGAGTGGGAGAGGGGCTAGGAGTGGGAGTGGCAGAGGGAGTGGAAATGGAAGTGAGAGTAGGAGTAGGAGTGAGAGTGGGAGAGGGGGTAGGAGTGGGCGTGGGAGAGGGAGAGGGAGTGGAAGTGAGAGTGGGAGTAGGAGTGGGAGTGAGAGTGGGAGAGGGGGTAGGAGTGGGCGTGGGAGAGGGAGAGGGAGTGGGAGTGAGAGTGGGAGAGGGAGTGCGAGTGAGAGTGGGAGTGGGAGAGGTAGAGGGATTAGAAGTTGGAGTGGGAATGGGAGTAGTATAGAGAGAATAGGAGAAAGAGAAAGAGAGGAGAGGAGAGAAATTCATATTGCAGAGAGACAGAGAAATAAAAGGCCAGGAAAGCGAAAGGGAGGGAGAAAAGAAGAAAGAAAAAAAAAGAAGAAAAAGAAAGAAAGAAAATAGAACACCAACAAGAAGGCAAACACTAAACGCCAAGCACCAAGGCTTCAAGCGAGCACCACCCTCTTATCAGCTGTTCCGACCGACTGGCAAGATGTTCATTCTTACGTGTGTGTTAATCGTGGAAATATGCGCCTCTTATCAGCTATCTGTGGCCGATCTTGAGCCGGAGAGATAAGCTATCTGGCGGTGGCTGGGATCGAGGTGTGAAAAGTGTGTGTGTGTGTGTGTGTGTGTGTGTGTGTGTGTGTGTGTGTGTGTGTGTGTGTGTGTGTGTGTATGTGTAAAGGGTGTTGTTGCGTAGTGGGATCATGTGTGTCGTATGGGTTGGTTGAGTTTGGTCGGTCGTTGTAAGGGTGAATTTTTGTGAGTTGTTAGTGTGTGTTATGTGCTGCGTGCTGTGTGCTGTTTGTGTGTGTGTGTGTGTGTGTGTGTTATGTGCTGTGTGTGTGTGTGTGTGTGTGTGTGTGTGTGTGTGTGTGTGTGTGTGTGTGTGTGTGTGCGTGTGTGCGTGCGTGTTTTCTGTCATGCTGGTTGCGTGTGTGAGGCTATACATCGTGATAGTTGTGCGCGGGAGTTCTAGCGTTACGTTGGCTGTGCGTGAACTCTTTTCATTTGATTAAATTTGACGAGTTGCTCTGCATTATGTTAATATTTGGCGAGTAGTTGAAAAGGAAAGATAGAGAGAGGGAGAAAAGGAGAGAGAGAAAAAAGGAAAAAGAGAGTGAGAAATAGAGAGATAGAGAGTGAGAAATAGAGAGATAGAGAGAGAGAGAGAGAGGGGGGGGGGGAGAAATAAATAAAAGGAGAGACAGGAATGGAAAGGAGAGGAGATTAGGAGAAGGGAAACAAAGAAAGATAAAGACAGAAACAATTCAAGAATCAGCGAGAGAAAACGGACACTAAAAAAAAAGAAAAATAAAGAAAGGAAAAAAATGTTTCACAACACAAACCACCATAGAAAAAGCCTCTATATGATCCTCCCTCCCCTCCCCCCCTCCACACATACCATTAACGAATTCCAAAAAGTCAAAACCTTTTATCTTCCCCCCCCTTTTTTTGCAGAATGTAAAAATCACCCACCAAGCCACACTATACACACAGCATCCGGAGCCCCATCCTCACCATATCCCTCGTTGGGGGACGGCACCATTCTCACCATCCTCACCCTCAGCACCATCACCTCGTTCGCACAGCTCACCATGGACACGACGCTATGGTGATGGCCGGAAGAACTCATAATTCTAATCCTCCTCCTGGTGAGTTTTGTTCTCTTTGTTTTTGCTTTTTTTCTTGTTTGGTTTGTTTGTTGTTGTTATTGTTATTGTTATTGTTATCATTTAGAAATGATTATCACGTCGTTTTTATTGTTATTGTTATTATTGTTATTTTCATACTATTATGGTAATGACAGTTATGATAATTATGATAGAAGATGATGATAACATCAATGGTATTAATAGCGATAATGATGATGGTGATTATTATTATTATTATTATTATTATTATTATTATTGTTATATTATTATTATTATTGTTATATTATTATTATTGTTATAATTATTATCAGTGTGATCATTGTTATTGATACTATTTTGTTTAAATATATTTTTAGTGGTATTGTTATTTCATCATTATTATCACTTGTATTATTACTATTGCTGTTATTTGTTTATTTTTTATTCAATTATTTGGTGTTTACATGTGTTTATATGTATTTGTTGGTGGTTTATACATGTAGTTTTGCCCATTGCAGTGCAAAAGCTCTACGATGTGCTCTCTTTATGTTGCACTCTATGTTTATTTGCAACCCCTCTCCCCTTTTCAATATTCGTCCACATACCTATCATTTATTCATTATATCACACCAGCTCGTCACCTGCCTACCCCCCCCCCCCCAATCAAAGATCTTGTCCCCAACCCCCCTCCGCCCTCCGCCATCCCACCCTTAAGAAAAAAAAAACAAAAAAACAAACAAACAAGAAAACATTATTGCATTGTTGATCGGAATCAATTATCGTCCTATCTGACGCAACGCCCCTCCCCCTGTCTCTCCCCGCTCCCCCCCTCCTCTGCTAACAGGTGGGGGCTGGGTGGACGCATGCGACGCAGTCCACGCGACCGCAGCAGAGGGCGGCGCATGCGGGTGCGGCGGCGGCGGCGGCGGCGGTGGCGGCGCCCCTCGACAGGCGGCTCCTGACGGCGGC
>BOPN01000584.1:50000-52500 GCA_017312705.2 Penaeus japonicus | reverse complement strand
GCAAACAAACAGGCAGGCAGGCAGGCAAACAAACTGACAGACAGACAGGCAGGCAGGCAAACAAACTGACAGGCAGGCAAACAAACTGACAGACAGGCAAACAAACTGACAGACAGGCAAACAAACTGACAGACAGGCAAACAAACTGACAGACAGGCAAACAAACTGACAGACAGGCAAACAAACTGACAGACAGGCAAACAAACTGACAGACAGGCAAACAAACAATAGACAGGCAAACAAACAGTCTGATTAGGCAAACAAACTGACAGACAGGCAAACAAACTGACAGACAGGCAAACAAACTGACAGACAGGCAAACAAGCGAGCAGACAGGCAAACAAACTGACAGACAGGCAAACAAACTGACAGGCAGGCAGGCAAACAAACTGACAGACAGACAGGCAGGCAGGCAAACAAACTGACAGAGAAGCAGGCAGGCAGGCGGGCGGGCAGGCAAACAAACTGACAGACAGGCAAGCAGGCAGGCAAACAAACTGACAGACAGACAGGCAGGCAGGCAAACAAACTGACAGAGAAGCAGGCAGGCAGGCGGGCGGGCAGGCAAACAAACTGACAGACAGGCAGGCGGGCAGGCAGGCAAACAAACTGGCAGGCAGGCGGGCATGCAGGCAGGCAGGCAAACAAACTGGCAGGCAGGCAGGCAGGCGGGCAGGCAGGTAGGCAAACAAACTGACAGACAGGCAGGCAGGCAGGCAAACAAACTGACAGACAGGCAGGCGGGCAGGCAAACAAACTGACAGACAGGCAGGCAGGCAGGCAAACAAACTGACAGACAGGCAGGCGGGCAGGCAAACAAACTGACAGACAGGCAGGCAGACAGACAAACAAACAGACATAAACAGAGAGAGAAGCACAGATGGACACACTAAATAAGAAGATGCATACTAAAGGGTGAGAGTGAGAGTGAGAGTGAGGGTGAGAAAGAGGGAGAAAGAAAGAGAAAAAGAAAGAGAAGAAAGAGAGAGATCATGACGACGAGAGATCGAACAAGACGGACAGACCGAGTTGCAATGATCCCTCCTCTCGTGCGGGAGGAAGAGACCAAAAAAAAGAAGAAGAAAAAAAAACTTTTTTAATTGCATCGGAACTTCTCAATGTCTATCAGAGCCGCTTTTTGGATTCTCAAACTGGGTCTGAGAGCCTGAGAACAGACGATAAAACAACTTTATATTCAAACTTTGGCACTGTAGCATGGGGTAGGGGTATGAGGATGTGGGTAGGAGGGGAGGCAGGGGGCGTAGAGAGAACCTGGGGCATTTCCCTTGTGCTATGCCGTTTCCAAGATTATGTGAGTTGTGAAGGAGAAAGAAGTGTCATGCACGTCATATACATACACATTCAGTATATCATTAAGTGCTCTCTGTGTACGTTCATGTCGACAGTATCTTTTCAGTGCAAGTATTAGAGATACTGAATTGAATTTACGAGAATAAACCTTTCTGTACTTCCAGATTGCACCTTTTAACGTTGATGTTCCAGTCTGTTTATATTCCTTATTATATTCCTCATCATAATCATCACATCATCATCATCATATTATTATTATTATTATTCGTATTATTATTAGTAGTAGTATCATTATTATCATTATTTTCTTTTTCTTCTTCATCTTATTATTATTTGATTATTATTATTATTATTATTAATTATTATTATTATCACCATTATTTTATTTACTGTGTGTGTGTATGTGTGTGTGTGTGTGTGTGTGTGTGTGTGTGTGTGTGTGTGTGTGTTCGTGTGCGTGTGTGTGTGTTCGTGTGTGTGTGTGTGTGTATGTGTGTGCGTGCGTGTGTGTGTGCGTGTTTATCTCTTACCAGACTAAATTTATCCAAATTGCAAGATGATTTTGTTTCCCCAACCACAACAAAGGAAGAGGAACTCATCATGCAAAGATCAAAGAGGGAAGGGAGAAACAGAAGGAGATAAAGGAGAAAAAGGAGAAGAAGAAAAAAATGAACGAAAAAGAAAAAGTAAAAGAAAAACAAATAGAAGGAGAAGGAGAAGAAAAAATAGAAGGAGAAGAAGAAAGAGAAGGAGACATAAAAGTAGAAGGAGAAATAGAAATAGAACGGGAAGGAGAAGGAGTGAACAAGATACAGGAGAGGAGAGGGAAAAGTAGAGAGAAAGAGAGAGAGAAAAATGAATAAAATGATGCATAGAAGGACGAGAAGCGAGATTAACCAACCGAGGAGAAACTCGCACGCAAGATCGGACGAAATTCTTACATCTTTGTCTTGCCATTTCTTCGTCTAGTGATTCGTGTCATTAACTTTTACTCTTTTTTTTTCGTTTTCGAGTTCAATTTCATTTTCTTTCGTTGTGTTATTTTGTTTCTTTTGTCTGGGTAGAATTTCTTGGAAGAAAAGGATGTCTTTTTTTTTCTTTTTTTTTTAAGTCGGAGTTCTTAATCATGTGCATGTTTGGTTGGACTTCATTGATCATATTTTGAATGCGCCCGTTTCCATCATCGTCA
>BOPN01000584.1:27500-45000 GCA_017312705.2 Penaeus japonicus | reverse complement strand
CGCAGAGGAACGGCACCGCCAGCCAGATGCGGAGCGACGTCTCGGGGAGCAGGAGGGCGAGCAAGAGGGACGAGATGAGCGAGTACGACGGCTTCGAGGACAACAAGCAGCTGACCCCGGAGGACGACGACGACAGCGAGGAGAGCGACGAGGAGGACCCGTCCACTCTGCCGGGCCTGAGGATGTACCAGGACCGACTGCCGTACGTGTGCGCCGGCCGCGGGCTGGGCCTGGCCTCGGACCGGCCCTGGAAGAACCCGCTGACCGACACGCTGCAGACCAACGAGTACCTGGAGCGGCCCAGGACCGTCAGCATCGAGAGGAGCATGGAGATCCTGCCGCAGATCCCCGAGGAGGCCGAGGAGGACGACATCTTCGAGAGCTTCGACCAGGAGACCGGCAACGAGAGGATCGAGTTCCTCAACAAGGAGAACGACCACAGAAACAGGCCGGTGAGCTTCGTCAGTACAAAGAGTGCCGATTCCTTCGCGTCTCTTCCGGCCTGTGAGAGTATGTTTAGGTCTAGTGACATTTTTAACCAATTCGGCAGTGCCTTATCAGCAAAGACTGAAAAGCTCAAAGACAGAGCGCAGGAGGAAGTCAGCAAAAGTTTATGCCACACAATTGCCAACCCTTACAAATCGCGTAAACAGCCGCTGAAGCCCCGCGTCTGTTGCGGGATGCGACTGCCCAGATGCCAAGAGGTGGTCGCCTTCCAGATCCTCAGACACCCGCTCTTCGCCGTGGCCGCGCTCAGCAGTGTCGCCAACAGAATAGTTAGTGTTCTTTTCCGAAGTCCGAGTCAGTCATTCAAAGAGGCATACGCTTTTGAAGGCTTAGTAAGGTTTCCTCATATTTCCGAAGAGACTGTTTTTCATGTATATATATGAAGAGACAGCAGATAAAGAAATAATAGATATTACATTTCTACAATCTGACCCATCTTATTTCCTGTTTTTCATGTATATATATGAAGATACGACAGATAAAGAAGTGATAGATATTACATTTCTACAACCTGACCCATCTTATTTCCCACTACAAAGATATTTAAACTTAGGCTCTTTCCAGGCGTGGGTTATCTACATAGCCTTCCTGCCGGCGTTAGCGGTCAGTCACGAGTTGGTGTCCGGCGCGCCCTTTCTCCTCTCCATCTTCGCCGCCTTCGAGTTGATGGCCAAGCTCTTGATGGCAGCCGTCGGCGACCGCGGCTGGATGGAGAGGCGATACTTTCACATTTTAGCCAACTTCAACGGTGCTCTCGCTGCTGTAGGTGAGGCGGAACGGGGTCATTTCACTCGAGACAGGAGTGGAAATGTGTTTATTTACTGCTCTCTCTCTCTCTCTCTCTCTCTCTCTCTCTCTCTCTCTCTCTCTCTCTCTCTCTCTCTCTCTCTCTCTCTCTCTCTCTCTCTCTCTCTCTCTCTCTCCTCCCCCTTCTCCCTTTTCATCTCTCTCTCCCTCCCTCCTTCTCTCCCTCTCCCTCTCCCTCTCCCTCTCCCTCTCCCTCTATCTATATCTCTTCCTCTGCCTCTCTCTCGTTCTCTCCCTCTCTCACCCTCACCCTCACTCATTCCCTCTCTCTCTTCCCTCTATCTATATCTATTCCTCTACCTTTCTCTCTCTTTCTTTCCCTCTCCCTCTCGCATCCTCACCTTCACCTTTTTCCTTTCCCTTCCCCTTCACCTCAAGGAGCATCAACCCTAAATACCCTCCGACCTTCCCACAGCCGTGACGCTAGCCTGGGACTTCCGGAGCATCAGCCTGTGTGTCGGTTGGTTCGGCTTCAGTTCGGGCGTCATCATAGCTCTGGCACAGGTTCTGCTGGCGGAGAACCTGAGCTCCTCGAATGTCCCCCAGACAAACGGGATCTTGCTTTTCCTCACCGGGATCTCAGGACTGGCTCTTATACCTTTCACTGGTGAGTTGTTTCTGTTGTAGTTTGGGGCTTGAAGGTATGTGTGTGTGTGTTAACTTGTATAAAGGTTGGAATTGTGTGTTTAGTTGTGGTGTCTTTCGTCCGTGTGTGTTTATTTGTTTAGATGTATCTGTGTTGTTTGCTTGAAGAGATGGAGTTATGTTTTAATTAATGGTGTTTAGGGGTTGGAATTATATATTTAGATTTATATGAAGTTCTTTACATATGAAGTTGTTGGGGGTTGAAGTTATTCATTTAGTTAGGTGTGAAGTTATTACTATTTTTTTTTCTTCAAATATATGGTGAGGGCGTTTGTTACAGGTGGTAATTGGAGTGAAAGATCACCAATTATGATATTTGCTTGGAAGTTATTTGGTAATTTATGGAAATGTCAGGAATGTTAAAGACAATGTAATTAAATTGAAATATGATTTAAGTTCATGCATGTTAAATAGATCACATGGAAGAGGTCTGTGAATCATCGATATGTTATGTTATGTAGTATACATCAATATTATTACATGCATTTTGCTCCTCCCTGCAGGTTGGATGAGTGATGTTGTCGGCAGCTACATGATCGTGTATTATGTGATCTGTGGCCTGTCCTTAGTGCCATGCCTGCTGTGGGGTCTAGTGCCTTGCATAGCTCATCACCAAGGACAAGATTTGAAAACACCCACTGACCTTGTTTAAGAGGCAAGATGACCCTGACCTTGTTCAAGAGACAAGGTGACCCTGGCTTGTTCAAGTGGCAAGGTGATCCTGACCTTGTTTACGAGGCAAGATGACCCTGGCTTGTTCAAGAGGCAAGGTGACATATCATCGTGAAATCTCCGAGAGTGGTTTTATATTTGAAACAGAAATAAAGTATATTGAATACCTATACCTATAATCACAAGTGATATAGATTATGCAGATATTTTTCAGAATATTTACCATAAACATTTTGAACACTGCACTTTTTCTTTCATTTTTGTGGATGAGACATGAGTTAATCTGTATCAAAAAATCTCTAGTTACTAATGTAATTTCAGACTTGTTTTTTTTAACTGAATGGGAAAGATGAAAGGTAATGTGATAGAACTGTATCATAATTATATCATACTAAGTTGTAAGTGTTTAATGAGCTTTAATTTTTATTTCTTATCACAAAAAATGCTGTATGTTTATTTTTTACAAATTATATGCACCTAATGAAGAGACAGAGACAGGGACAAGGAGTTCATGGGTTGAAAAAGTTTAACAAGCAGGCATATTATAATTTAAGGATCCTCTCAATTTACAATGAACAGGTTAGTAGTTTAGTAAGTCATGAAAATAAAACCGCAAATAAAAAAAGACGCAAAAGTTATTGGCATTTCTAGATGGGGTGAAAAAATATATGATTTTATTCACATCCTAACGTTTTGACGTGTCTCATAAATATGTTAATTATTACTCAGTTAAATCACTGTACCAAAGATCACATTTATACATTTATTGAATAGTTTATTTCATACTTTTATATAAAAATGGACTACTCCCATGTCAAATTGATATCAAAGGCTAAAAGATAATGATTCTGATTAAAAAACAAATGAAACTTTGTTATTCAATTATTCTATATACAGCAGAAACATGTTCATGTATTTTTTTTCTCTTTATATGTATTCATTACAAGGAATCTTTTTAAAATGCTAGAGTTATATTAGTTATATACCTTTTTTCAGAACCTAAGTTGGGCTATGTTTTTTTTCGTAACTGTAGTCAGACTTATACAGCTTGATTATTATGATTAAAAATTGATTGTTATGAATAAAATATAAAAGTGTTTCTATAGCTGGTATGTACATTTAAAAAAAATCTCTACTATATTCATTTCATTTAGTCAGTGGAAAGCTTTAAAGATAAGACATGACTTTTGCTGCTATTTTCCTAATATGTTATTATTTAATTATCTTCACTGATTTTAGATATATTCTCTGACAATTTTCAAATGATTTTTCTGTGATATGTTGGGGCATTAAGCCAATATATACTGTACAGAGAATATTTGTACATATTTTATGCCAGTTTTTTAATGTAATGCATTGCTATATAGTCGCCCTTAGGGGCAGTACTCCTTTGTTACTGTTCAGTGGCTTTCACAGGGACTCTGTGCTGATCTCACATGGAACAGGAAGAGGAGGTGTTCAGATTGATTATGGTCATTGCATGCGAGGTTCGTGTAGAAAGAGTGACATGGTAAAAGTCTTGATGAAAAAAAAAGGTCTATTAGGTCATTTTTGCTTTACTGAGATTTGCGAGTATTTCCACAGACATCATCAGTTATATTTCATTGGTCTTGTTGTAAATGTGTCTCATAATCATGTCATTTATATTTCAGCTTGTGTCATAGACCAAAGAATACATTTATGTGCCTATACTTTCTTTTTTTTGTTTTCTTCCTCATCCATGTTATATTTTCATATTTCCACTGGCTACGTGTCTATCTACTTTCACATAAAGAAGTATCTGATTTGTCTTTTGTTTTTTTTTCATTATTCCTGGATTTATTTATGGAAGGATATAGTTTCAAATAGTGTTTTATAGCTGTGCCTGTTCAGATGATTACATTTTCCTTTTTAAAAAGAGAGTTAATAGATACAGGTTATTTAACATTTATTTATTTGTCGATATTTCTTGGTATAATGTAACTAGCGTTCTAAAATACATATAGACTCTTGAATTATTATTATTTAATGTTATTAACGTTATTCAATCTCATTGATACCTTTTCAATATTTGTCACAACGAATTCTGTTAAAGTTTTAGTTTCTCTTCAATCTAGTTTTGTGAGATTGTTTTAAGGGATTACTATACAGAAAGGATGCGAAAAGAGTGCAGAATCCATATTTTGATTTCAGAAGACTTGTTCTCTTCTGATTCATTGCAATTCATTCACAATTTATCCCTTTCAATACCCAAAGACTTCATATAAAGGCACTATAATAGTTTACAACAGACTTTGGTTTAACTACAAATTTCTTTCTAGATTTCAAATATGTTAGTCTATTTATGGTATCTACATTATGAGAATCTTACATATACCAAAAAAAAAATCACAATAGTTTACAATGGACATAAATATTTTCAGTACAATTTAATTACCGGAGTAGATATCAAACCTGTCATAGCACCAATATTTTGAGAACCTTACATATCATTATGGAGAAGCAGTGTACTATAGATGGGAATTACTTAACATAAGGGAACCGGAAACTTCATATGTATATAGATAATAAAAATACTTTAGATTTTTTTTTTATGATTCGGTTTTTCTTTTTTAAAACAACTGTTAGCAAGTTTGGTCCAGTTGGAGGAGATACAGTATTTGTAGATTAAATATTATAACCCTTCATTCCCGTGTTTCTATATCTAACTTTCATAATAATCATACTATCGCGGTTAGCTCACTTTCTAAGGCTAGTACCGTCGATCAAAATATTTAAACTCCGCGGGAAGACTCATCACATTTCAATAATTCGCATGCCATATATATATATATATATATATATATATATATATATATATATATATATATATATATATATATATATATATATATATATATATATATATATATATATATATATACATATATATATATATACACGTGCTACTATGGGTGTAAGTACTGTATATGTGTATCGGTATGTCCACGTACAGAAAACGGTTCATAAGTAATTAATAAAATTATACTTTTATGTAGTCAATTTTCTTGTACTGACCACAAGATGGTCACCTTGCTCGGTACAGCAACCACGATTATCTTGGAGGGAGGGAGCATCACGCGACTTATATAGGGCTTTCTTTTTCTCTTTCATTCAGTCGTTTTTTTGTGTTAGCCAGTTTGTGTTTTTTTTTTTTTTTTTTTTATGAGATATATCTTCCATCTAGAAAGCTTCTCAATATTGCAATCGATTAGAATTGCAGTATAGAGTCTATATCAGCTCATTATGTTTTTTCCCTCATTCTAAGAAAAGTATTATAGGTCTATGGGAGGACAAAAAGAAGCTTACATTTTTTTTTTTACTTCGTAAATAAATACGAAAATATAACAAAAAAGAAGATAGATGGAGAAGAGGCGGGTGAGTGTCAAAGCACAAAGCAGGGATATTGCAGCCACTGCACAGGGTCTGGTTCACCTTCCTCTCCCCATTTTGCGTGTACATCCTGCACCATTTATTGATTTATTTTCTACCTTCTACTACAATTTCTACAAAAATAGATTGAAGAGAAACTAAAACTTTAACAGAATTCGTTGTGACAAATATTGAAAAGGTATCAATGAGATTGAATAACGTTAATAACATTAAATAAAATAAATAAAAATAAAATAAATAAAAAGGTATATAACTAATATAATATAACATCGCACCCTGAAGTTAGTGCTTAGTAGAGGCCTTGGACGGTGCCATTCAAGGCTGTCGTTCCTGCTGGGCTATTTTCATGCGTTAATCAAATCAAACAACGAACACTTACTGAGAGTTGACTAAAAATAAATAAGAAAATCAAACTTGGATGAGATACAAAAACAATTCGATTTGGCGAAAGCTTAAATGACTATCAAATACCCTTATCATACTGGCCAATACACCGCAGAAATTCTTAGCTGACGTAGGGATATCCGCTACAATGAAATTAAGAAAATGATAAAAATACACTCATGGCAAAAAGGAAAAAAATGCAGACAACAACGTGCCTCTTTGCAATCACACATCTGCGCATACAAATGTGCTATATCTTTTTTTTTTATAGAAGAATGTACAGGTTAGCAGTTATTTGTGGCATGACACTGCGCAGGTATTTCGTCTGCGACATTTCTACTGAACGACTCCCTTTATGATTCCCTGTTTGGAGCGCAATTTCTTCCTGGGAGGAAAAAAAAGTTACAAGAAATGTTGGCGCGCAGATCTGTTCAGGACAGTACAATGTGACATAGTAAATATTTTATTTTTATTTTATTTATTTATTTATTTTTTACCAGTATTGAGACGACAGTGATCGTGATAGTAAATAATAAATTTACTATACTACAAATTTGAATGCAAGTTTGTATGAGACGCTAGATTCGACTCTTGTAAACGAAACACATACCTGCTATTTGCATTGTTTCGCTTGCAATAACTATATCTGGTGGTTAACATCAGTGCTGCTAAAGTGCGGATATTCGTTTACTATGCGGAAAGTCGTATAAGAGGGAGAAAATAGCGTAAAGTCAGTTTAATTAGGTGCCATCAGGGCCAAGGTCCCTCCCTATGAAGGAAGGTCAGTAGGCATCTGTAGGGTAAGCCCAGCCCCTGAAGTCAAATTCCCACTTATGAGGATCCCAGGGGAATCTGACCCTGTGGCATGTCCCAGCAGGATCTTCCGTATTATTTCAATGTAAAGTTTAGTATGAATAAGTTAATAAACAAATAAAAACCCTATTGAAAGATTAAAAGAGAAAGAACAAGATAGGCTAGCATAAGAACAGTGCAAGATTCAGTGAGAGGATAAGATGAAAGGGGAAATTGTAGTAGAAGGTAGAAAAGGGAGTATAAAGTTAAGTAGAAGATCCACGAGGCTGCATATAATATGTGATGATATATATATATGTATAATTATCCACAGTCCAGCTCCTGTCTTGAATAAACACTGCCAGTATAGCTCAATACTTAGCTTTGCTCTCTTTATGCAGGTTTCTAAGCTGGTGCTGCCGGCCTCGTGATAATGTCCTTTCTTAAAAATGGTTGCCAGAGGATGAGGAAAAAGAAACGCCCCGAAGTACAGTATAACAGCGAATGTGTATTTTCAAGCACGTACAAGAAGGCCGCGGGAGGCCGTGACGTCACACGTATGACGCACACGAAATCATAAAATACATAATAAATAGGTTTAAAACAGTAAAAACATGATACATTAAACAATTAAAATGAAATACAGAATTAATACAAACAAATAAAACAAAATAAGAATGTTCCCTCAACAATTGGAATTTACGAATGAAAAGCTAAAAACAAAACTGACTGACAGTCAGCAAGCGCACGTAGGCCTATTTGTACATTTCAATTGGGGGGAGGGGGGCAAATCGACAGTAGGCACTCCCCCGCCCTTATCACGCATGCATCCATGCACTCAAACACATGCACACAGACACAGATTTCGCATTCATACATGCAGGCTCGCAAATGCATGACTCTCATAACACAGATACACGCACACACATGCGCGGACGCGCGCGCACTATCCAAGGAAGGGGGGGGGGGCGCAGTATGTTACGCTACAGTATTAACGCTGAATGGCCGAAGAAATAATAGTTCAGGGTCGAAGTTGGTCTTGAGAGCAACTTTTTCGGATTTGGTTTTATGAAAGTAAGTGAAAGTCGAGGTCAGGTGAATTCTTAAGGTCACACCTGGCGGGGGAAGATTGATTCTATAATAGTCAAGTTATATGAGATATTTACGACTGGATAAGTTATTCCATTTTGCCGCTGTTTTTTTTTTTTTTTTTTTTTTTTTTTTTTTTTTTTTTTTTTTTAAGAAGTTATGGCTATTTGTATAATTACTTCCCATAACTATTACGTACTATGTTTATTTAGAAAAGATAATGTGATATTACTCAACCGCGCTAACCAAATCACTCCGATTCGACAAGAATCATAAACACAGACACGTGAGAATACTAAGTTATAATGTATCAAAAGTTGAACACATTTATTGATTTAACTGTTAACTATTAACAGAATATCCTGATATCATAAAATGTAAAAACGATAAACTATTAGAAAACGAGTTATGCAAAATGATGGATATAAGTCGTGTACTGGCATATTAAGAAATTATAGATATAACATGAAGTGACTTGCGAATAAACATCAGGTAACTTGATGCGGTAACTTGAATATATATTTAAATCTAAAAGACTGGCCTCGTTCCTCCGCTGCTCCTGCCCAGACGTTGCGTCATGTTTGTCCAGCTTACATCATTTTATTATTAACACATGTTTCGCACAGAGACAAAGACCCACTGGCGTAGCAGTAACATTAAAGCGAAGAAAACGACGGAAAATAAGAAGGGAAAACAACGTTGAGTTAAGTTAGGGCGACTGTTTTTATCCCTCTACCTCAACAATTACTGATCTTTTAAAAACAGAATAATATCGAAAAACATTCTGTCTAACGAGGAGAATAACTACATTAATTTACTCGATCTTACGTTGTAAATCACTATCACACTTAAATTATCATATATGCGCTGTAAATCTGAAGACATTTTTGCTGGGGTTGATAATGCTGTTAAAATTTCCTTATATAAAAGGATGAGCCTTTTTACTCAACTATCAACAAGGAGGAAAATTTATATTTGTTTGTGAAAAGTAACATTTTACTAAATATATATTCATGAGACAAAGGTCAAATGCATAAATACAGGATCACGTTGAATAAAAGAACATAAAACCGGTTCTATGATTCTATCGCTTGTTCTGGTATCGATGAAACTGTGTGATTACCATGAGATAATAGCTACTGAATATGTAGTTTCTTACGTATGTGATAAGAACAAAATAACCTAAATTCATCAGCAGCGAAGACCATCTGCAGCATATTCCCTTTGTTCACTTTTTGGGGTGATATGATAAAATTGAAATCCTAATAAATGCCACGATCATAGCTAATCTTTCATTTGTTAAAAACCACCGTTTCTAACGATGACAGACGGATTCTAATACTTCTAATACTGGATTTCATTTAGTGTGGAGGAGAGGGAAACCAGAAACACAGGGCTTCATGGCGTCTTCTCTGGCCCTCTTAGGCATCGGCATATGCAGGCATTCAACACATTCAACAGGCATACAAGTTTTTATTCTGAATAACCAAATCAGCAATGAACCTCTCTCACTGAAGGTTGTTGACTAATAACCCTTCCTTGTGGGGATTCAACTAGCTCATTCTTCTTATAAGCAAGAAAGTTCGAAATGCGTCAGTTATTGAATTATTATTTTGAAAATTAACATCCTAACCCAATCAAGATCAAATGAACCGAGGGGTGAGGTGAGTCTCTTTTATCATTTACGAAATCTTAAATATGCGTTGCTCATCTTAAGGAATACGAAGCTAAAAATATTAACAAAGCAAATGAAAAGAATGGGCGACGGAACCGATGGTCTCCCTTCCCGTGTGACGTCCATTAAAGAAAATGGTTACTAAAAGATATATCATAGAAAATGGTCATATGTTTGGTGTGACTTACCTATACTGAACAAATGAATAGTGATATATATATATATATATATATATATATATATATATATATATATATATATATATATATATATATAGAGAGAGAGAGAGAGAGAGAGAGAGAGAGAGAGAAGAAAGAGAGAGAGAGAGAGAGAGAAAGAGATAGATAGTATCTATACAACAATCTAATAAGGAAAACGCCATGTAGATATATACGTAAAATCATGATTTTTTCAGCATGATCCAAATTTACCTGGAAAGGGAACATCACCTAATCTAAAACCCCTGGACATATCCATGCAATCGTAAAAACAAATAACTACGTAATATATACATGTCATTGTTATAATGCAGAATTATCGTCGTGACTATCTTGCAATCACTCAAAATTCTCTCAAAAGACGTGAATGAACTTCCTCTACAAAAACTATTCTATCAAAGTGATTATGCTTTTTCTTACAGATAAAAAGAAATATGAGCAGCTCTTTACTTAGGCTTTTCCAATTAGCTTAATTATCATATGATCATTACTGATAACGTGTCATCATTGACATTAATTTTCTGCTTGTTTTAGTTGGTCGACATTGTATTCACTTATTTATTTATTGTATTTACATCACAGAACTTCTTCCTCATAATTTTAGGAACCTAACTTTCTGACTATGGTTCCTGGTTTCCGTTTATTTGATGTATTATACATTCTTGCCAATGTTGGTAATGCAATAGGATTTTTTTTTATACTAATGCGATTCTTAACAGTGGATGAAGTGGCATCACTAATAACAATATCGCCCTTTATATTTGTGTTTTATTTTTCCTTTATTAATCATTTTTTGCACATAGATGGTTCCACAAGCGCTGTAACCCGGGAGCAGTACGCCTACCGAACACTGCTTGTTCAGCCCTTTCCTTCATTTTTTTTGGTTGATTTTTTATATTAGTATTATAGCTATTGTAGCATAATCATTATTATTGTATTTTTTACAATTACGATTATTGTTTTCATTGTTATTATTATTATTCCTATTATTATTATCATAATTATTGTATAACGGTCATAAGAGCAGTAACAGTGATAAAAATTATATAAACTCAAGGAATGAGGTAAACAAATAATTTCAGGAAGGCCTACCAACTGACTCCTTGGTGACTAAATATATGTAGAAACTATGTGTAAGCTACGTGAAAAAAACATTTGTACATGCACCCCGTGACTTCGTGGCCAATGTAACGTTCAAGCTTAAAAGAATTATTGAATTCCGTTGAACAAAACTATGGATCTTCAACTAGTTTTCTTACAAACCATACAATGCAAATCAAAATGTCAATTGTGTTCTGAGAAACTGTAGATTTCATGGGAGTAATTTTTTTCTGCACTTTCTTGACAAAGCACCTGGTTTCTTACATTTATGACAGTTTACCTGTAACTGGACCTACATCCCTCTCTGTAAGGTTTGTGCGTGGTATTTTGCTCTTGAAATCTGTCCAATTTCTTATCTTTCTCTGGCCTCAACAATATATTGTTTTTACCTACTGCAACATCTTCACTGCCGCTTACACCTTGCTGTTTTCTTTATAACCTGAACCTGTGCTTTGGCTGTCTCCACACTTCTTGGAATTTGGAATACTCTTGTTAAATCAAATAATTGTTTTGTGTAATGAGTTTCTCCTAAACTCCTAACACACGTACTTATGGCTTTTTGATAATTCGGTCATTAGCATGCTTGCTTAAAAGAAAGAAAAAAAGAAGTAAAAAAACTATTGACCTTGTATTCGGCATGAAATATCTGGAAGTGTCACTTTTTCTGCAGTATTGATTGCCGGTGCCATGGCGGTGATGATTGCGAAAGTGGTGTTGTTATTACTTGTTTCCGAACCAACAATTAAGGTTATGGAATGTGATGGTTAAGTCAAGTGCAATCTGAGGAAGAGTCCGACGGGCAAAGTCATCATCAGCAGCGGATGATAGTGTTAAAAGTAAAGATCGAAAATGTAATGTCTGGTTGGCATTTGGTTCCTCGAAATCAGGGTTTTTCAAATTCAGTAGTTCTTCAATGGGTCAGTGGGTCACTGTCTAATCACAAATGATAGTGATATAAAGGAAATCATATATATGTATATATACATACATAACTTTACACACCCACACATGTATTGTGTGAGAATGTAGTGGTTGTAGGTTCCTACGAAACAGCTAGCAAGTGGAATCTTGATTTATTCTTCAAGGAGGACAACGGGCGCACGACTCGTGTTTACAAGATGGCTTCCCTCTTCTGAGTAGGATGAACAATGTTGCCATACAATAGTGCATTGTAATATATAATAAATGTGGACTAACATATGTATATAGATCAACACATAAACATACACACACAAATATATATATATACATATATATATGTGTATATATATATATATATATATATATATATATATATATATATATATGTATGTATATATGTATATATACATATATATGTATATATATATATATATATATATATATATATATATATATATGTACACACACACACACATACATATCATATTAAGTAGGTAGCACAAGGCAAGCGTTCCTCATACCGGATAAAGAAAGGCACAAAAACTTATTGTAAATCACTATCCAACAGGGGCACGTGGAACCTAACTGGTTAGCGATAAAAAAGTTAAAAGAACACTGCTACAAATGAAGCACCGTTGGGAATGTGCTGTCTTCCAGTGAGCTATTCTAAATGTCACCAACTCACCATGTTTTGATATTATATATAAAGTTTATATCAAAGTGAGTGATGAAGTTTATGTTTAATTCTATATATAAAAGTTCATGATTGGAAATATATAATAACATCGCTTAGTTATAATAGCTTTAGATGTTTGAAATCTGAAGCAGTATGTTGATAACAGTTGCTGTGAATTATAATGGAATTATAATGGGCCACACTAGTGTCCATCACCCTTATAGAACTAGGGTACATGGGTGGCAAATGCATCTGACGCAGTTTTCAAGCGTACAGTTTACCTTGGAAAAGATAAGTAATCATTTCGATAACTTTAATCTGATTTTCAATTAGGTTTATAATCTATTGTTACATCAAGGAGCTCGAGTTCCTTCACATGGATTAAGAAATCTATTTTAGCATTTGCTAGATCATAAATAGGGGTCGATGTATCCCTCTCTTTTATTGTTCCAAGTCAACCTGTTTGAAGATTTGGAAAAGTTCATGGAATAAACTGTTTATAAAAGTTGTTAGGATGGGTGCTAGAGACACTGCTTGTATAAATGACTTTAGGACAACTGCCCACATGGCTAAGGGGGGGTGGGGTAATATTTTAATGTTATTTATTTTGTTTGCGACCTTTCCAATTGTCACTGCATACAAATTCGATATATACTAGCAACATATTCTTTGTTGAAAAATGTCCTATACTCGCAAAAAAATGTTCCTTATATAAATATAATTGCCTGAATAATCTAGTTTCACAACAGTTACTGCAATTTCAACTGTGATTTTGACTCGTACTTGGACAGTTTTAGGCGTTTATAGCAGAAGCACTTCCTACATCAACGTACACAATCAAGACACCAAAGCAATATAATATCCAGCTATCAGAAATTCCGTCTAAGTAAAAAAGGGCCTCTAATTAAGATCTAAATCATTAAGGAAAAGTTCCCATTCGACAGTGCCTAAGTTTCCATAAAATGAAGAGGGAGTTTTCGAAATAATACGTCTGCTTGTCTGAATAACCACCATAACTTATAGGTAACTAAAAGGATTTTATAGTAACTAACTAAAGGACAATACTCAGTAACTCATTCATTCAGGAAGTTTCTTGAAACTAGTATAACCCTATGGGCATTACTAATACATGTCAGCAAAATATGTAAAATGAAATTGCTATGCTCTCTGGCGAATCCTCTAAACTTGTGGGAGAATTAAACACCGAGCTAAAACTAAAGTAGGTTCTTTGGAGGTGTAAATACAGCAAAATAAAACAGGACATTCTGGGTTTGGTCTCCTCGTGGCCTGGCAGGCTCGCTCCTCTGTCCCTCTAATGTTGTTCTCATACGTAAAGAATACATGCTACATATCATACATAAAAGGAAACGTAAACATAGCAAACAATGTAAATACTGATACATGTGCTTTTCATGTAACATGTAGTACTTTGGAAATAATATCACACAGAAATCATTGAAATAAGGACATTAACACTGTTATTATGCCGAGACTTCAAGAGGTCTACATCACTATCCCTCATGACGCAACAGAAATAAATGTGGGAAGCTCGAAGACCGATAATGATAGCTAGAGAGCCTGGATCATGGCAGTTATATGCTTCTCACGAGTAAATAGGGTGACACTTCTACCATGAGCGTTTCTGCTTTTGAAAAACTCGAAAATATGCTTTATCCCTCGTTGAAAAGGCGTATCTAACAAAACCTAAAACATCTAGATATTGTAGAAGCTCGTTTAGTGAGCACTGAGAAAGGAGAAAGGTATGATGATCTGATATACTCTCTCTCTCTCTCTCTCTCTCTCTCTCTCTCTCTCCCTCTTTCTCTCTCTCTCTCTCTCTCTCTCTCTTACTCACTCACTTCACCCCCTCTCCCTCTGTGTCAATCAATCAATCTATCTATCTGGGCAATGATGTCGACCAATAATAAAATCAGAGGATATCAAACTCCCATGCTTTATTAACGAAGCTGCTAAGTCATTGGAACTCAGTTTTTTTTTTTCTCAACAACTGGAATATGAAAAGAGAAAACAGGAAGATCAACAGGTAAGTAAACGCATTGATAAATGGATAGATCAACAGAAAAAAAACTGCAATAATATACTTTCTTGCGTGGGAACTAATCTGCAATCGTGATTTTCCGTTGTGGGACTTTGATGTATGTTCTCTGAGAGCCTCGAGTTAAATTGGTGAATATATCAACGGACAAATGTGTTTTACAGTACATTCGACCTAAAATTCCTCAGGATTCAGCGCTGTATTCCCATAAAGACGATATTCCAATGCCAAAGAAAGTTCTCGAACATGTTACATTTACTGACACCACAAAGAGAGTAACGTCTGTGCGAAGGTAAGACGAATCACACCTGCTAATAAAAATATCATCAAATTTGCAACTTGTAGAATTTAATTACCGGGTTATAAGAGTAAAATGCAAGCCAACGTATGCATTTGAAGTCAAGAAACAACCAACCCGAATATCGTGAATTTCTCGACCAGATTCAAAACTATTTCAGGACTGGATCGTCCACTGTAAACAGAACATAAAAAAACTAATAAAATTCTTTTACGATTTTCATATGCCATTTCCCTCTTTCCCGACGATCGTAAATCACTCAAAAAATGATATAGTACATAACAACCATACCCTTTTTTTAGAATATCCTTTACAGTTACCCTAACGTATCCATGACAACATAAAATATTTGCAGAATGTTTACGAGCAGAGGTTTCAGTACGATACGCGCATGCGCTGACCGTGCACGTTCAACGTTCAAATGTTGAATCTCCCCGGCATCTGCAGCCATTCCCTCATACATCTTTGTGGCACGGAGGACCGAGGGTCAAAGGGGAAGTTGGAGGTCAAATCGCGACCTTCTATCACTTCCTAATATGGATAGGAGGCGTGTGTTTGTTTTTCTGGTGTTTGTTTCCGGTAAGTGAGATTTTCTTTATGTTGTTGTTAGTATTTATGTTACTATTGTCAGGATCTTTATTATCTTTGTTATTGTTATCATCATTCTGTTATCATTGTTGTTGTTATGATTGTTATTATGATTATCAACATTATTTTGTTATTATTAGTATCATTATCATTATTATCATTGTTGCTATCATTATTATTATCATTGTTGCTATCATTATTATTATCAGTGTCGTTGTTATTATTATTATTGCTATTATTATTTTTACCATTATTATTACCATTATTATTAACAGCATCATTATTACTATTATTATCATCATTATTATGATTACAATTTATTATTACAATTGTTCGTCTTAGTAGTAGTATGATAACAATGATATCGATGATTGTAAACATCCTTATTATTGTCATCATTATTGTTAGAAGAAATAGTAACAGTATGATGATAATGACGTTAATGATAGGGTCAACAATTCTTTCTCTTATCATTACAAAAATTAATATCATCCTTCTCCTTCTCCTCTTCCTCCTACTCCCCCTCCTCCTCCTCCTTCCCCTTCTCCTCCTCCTCCTCCTCCTCCTCCTCTTCTCCTTCTCCCCCTCCTCTTCCTCTTCCTTCTCCATCTCCTCCTTCTCCTCCTTCTCCTCCTCCTCCTCCTTCTCCTCCTCCTCCTCCTCCTCCTCCTTCTCCCCCTCCTCTTCCTCTTCCTCCTCCTTCTCCTTGTAACAAACCCGTGTAACAAAGTTGTGTGTTATTATCTCTCGCGTTGATGGCGGTGTAATAAAGTTGTAGTTTATCCCACTGCTTGACAACAGGGTAATAATCCAGAGTTCGCCAACCGTGGTGATATGGTTGCAGTTTTGTTTGGTGGTGAGTGAAGTTAAAATTGTGGCAGACTTGATGGTTTATTTCTACGGGAACTTGGTAGCGTGGGGTACAGCTGATAGGCGTGGCAGAGGCACCCGGAGAGGAGCGGGGCGACGTGCCATGCCTGGGTGTGTTCTCTCCAGAGAGGTGGTCTCCAGAATGATGCTAGACTCGACTAGCATTGGCAGAACAAAATATGGTTTTGAAGTACATAGCAACTCAAAAAATAGTTCAAATTACATTCACAGTAAAAACGGTTACCAGAGGGGACAGGCTGTTTGCCAGAGGCAACCTTTATTTATGGCCTGAGGAACAAGGGGAAAAAGGCAAAATACATGATAGACAAGTGATCATGAATATCCAAGCAAATAATAATCGTACATACATAATTAAGGATTGAGTGCAAAGAGAGCATCATTTTGAATATAAACAAGATATACTTTCTATGTGAAAGTCATTGAGAATTGTATACAACATGGCGTGGGAACACAACGATGGCCTCTGGTCAATTTATAGGAAAGGTACTTTCTTGACCTGGGTCGACGAGGGGAAACAGAACGCAAACCGCAGAATGCACTTGTGCTGAGGCGGTTACATCGCTCGGCAAAAAACAGAGAGATATCAAAAGGGTGATTGAACATGCAATTGTTTTATGGATTTCGCTCCTCATGCAACATCAACTGTGGTGGGGAATCTAGCCAATTGCTAATCCAAACGTTGAATAATGAAATAAACAAACAAACAGGATATATCAGATCAATCTTTTGAAATATAAATAAATATAAGTAAATAAAATATAATATAAGC
>BOPN01000584.1:12500-17500 GCA_017312705.2 Penaeus japonicus | reverse complement strand
AGTAACAAAGACAAGAAACAAAGACAAGAGGTCGAGTAAAGAGGGTAGTTGCTCAGTGCTCGTGCGTGTTCGTGTTCTAATTTAGAATAGCGTTTAGATATTTTATTTTTTACCATCGGCAAAAAATTAGCCTCAAGGCAGAACCACTTTCTTCTGGACTACAAAGCCATTTATTATGCGGTGTTCTAAAAGCTCATCCGAGAATCTGCAACAGAGGTTTGCTATGCTTATCTTTATGGTTATCGTGATCATTATTATTATCTCATTATTATTATTGTATTATGATTGTTATCATAATTATCATTGCTATCATTATCATCATCATCATTATCTAAGTTGTCATCATCATTATTATTATTATCATTACTATTATCATGATTATCATAATTTTTCTTATTGCCATTATTATAATTTTCACCATGAGGATCATCATTATCATCCTCATTATTCTATTATCATTATTATCATCCTCGTCATCATTACTATCAGGATTATTATCATTATCATCATCATCAACATCATCATCATCATAACCTCGCAGTATTTATCATGAAGAATGATAACTCGAAATGATCCCTATCAGTATAACATCATTATACTAGAACTGATTGCAATAATGCTAACAATCATGACAATCGATGCAACAATGATTATAACAGCAATGATAAAAAGGATAGTGATAAGGATAACAGGGAAAATTACGTTATATAATTACATCATTGTAATGTTGATAATGATAATTGCTGACATTATTTTCATCAAGATCATTATGTCAATATCATTATCATCATTTTGCTATTATCATTATTATTGTTATTATCATTATTATTATTATGATTATTACGATTATCATTATTGCTATTATTGTTATTGTTATTATCATTATAGTTATTGTTATTATCATCATTATTATCATTACTAATATTATTATCATCATTATCACTACTATTATTATCATAATTCTTAGTATTGTCATCATTTTTATTATTGTCATTAATCGTTATCATCAGCACTGTAATATTACACTATCAGCTCTGGAAGTGGCTGGTTGAAAATTTGGAATAGCACCGCAGAAAGAAGAAAAAAAAAGCGAACATTGAAGAGTGAGATGGAGAGTTAATAGTATGGATATTGGCCATTCATCATTATTGATAGTATCATGATTATTATTATCATTAATATTACTATCTCTATCATTATTGTTGTAGTTATTGATGATGATAATAACATTATAATAATAATAATAATAACAATAACAAAGAACAATAATGATAGTGATGATGGTGATAATAACAATAATGATAAAATCATGATAATAATAACAATGATAGTGATAATGATGACGATACCGTTAATAGTAACAAATGATAATTAACTATTATCAATATCTTTAACGTTAGCTTCATCACCATCACTAGTATCATTATCATAAACATAACCACAAAAACAGCAACTTTCGACACCAACAAAATAACACAAAGTCACAACAACGCAAAAAAATAATAATAAATAAAAATAAATAAAAATAATTAAGTCTTTCACTCTAAAGATTATTGCGTAAAGCTAACCTGATATGCAAGCAGAGCGGTCAACCTTCTGAATGCAAGCTTTGCCTCCCTTGTGCCATTGATTATATGCCCTTCTGGAGTGTGCTGTTATATGCTCATGCGCTAATAGGGCGTTTGTGCATGTGTATTTCTTTAAAAGACCGACTGAGAATTTGGGCGGGATGGAGGTCATAAGGAACAATATGATACGTAGCCATTTTTCTTTTTAGGTATCAGTGGTATCTTGATATGGGCTGATACTACTTATACTGTTGATTTATAGGATGCAATTACACACGCACAAACACATATCTTTATCTACCCACCTATCCCGTAACAGCAGGTCGTAGGGGCACCATAGATGTCTCTTTAGACAATTGTCTCCATCTGAGGTGATCTTGAACAGCCACCAGAAGCCTAGAGACACTCGAGCTTGTCCATTCCTTGATGTTGTCCAAGCAGGTTTTTCTCTGTCTACCCACTTTTCTTTTACCTCGCACTGTGCCTTGAAGGTTTGTCTTGGCTCGACCAGAAGAGCGTGATAATGACCATACGAGTGGAGCTTTCTTCTTTTCTCACTATCGCCAGCAGCTCTTCGTATGGTCCTGTCTGTGCCACTATCCTGTTGCGCGCCTCTTCATCAGTAATGAATAATTCATACCAAAGATCTTTCTGAAGCATCTCAATTCCATCGCTCGTATTTTCCTTTCCAGATCGGCTATTAAGGTCCATGTCTCACATGCATACGTGACTAGTGCTGCCTTTGCCAATATTTCGGATTTTGAGCCATCTTCTGAAACAATTGCTCCCAGATATATAAACTGAGTCACATTTTTAACGATTTGATTATTTATTGTGATATTGGATTGAATGCCATCTGGGTTGTTCGTCATAAGCTTGTTTTCTCAGCCCTAATCTCCATACTATATCTCAACGAAGATTATCAATGAACTGGATCAGCTCTTCCCCACTGCCTGCTAGCCCATCTACGTCATCAGCGAATCTGAGGTTAGTTATTGTGCGACCTCCTATGGTAGCCGTTCTTTCAAGATCTTCAAGAGCATCTGTCATTATTCTTTCTAGAAATATGTTAAATATAGTAGGGGAGAGAAGACAGCACTGTCTAACACCAACAGTCACCTACTGGCTTATTGACAAGCACTGCACTACTAGCCTTCTCGTACAATCGTTCAATTACACGAATTGGTTTTTGGCCTATGTTATATTTTTCATGGTATTCCATAGTGCTAAAAGCCAAACTCTGTCAAATTATTTTTTGAAGTCAATAAACACATGGTAGACATTTTGTTGATGTTTATATTTTTCACACAAGACTCTGTTGTTGAATAATTGCTCACTTGTGCTCCTTCCTGCATGAAAATCAGCTTGTTTTTCTACAATGGTTCTTTCTGCTTTGTGGTTTCAGCCTGTTCAAAATTACTTTAAGTATTGCTTTACTGGGATGACTTATGAGGCTAATAGTTCGGTAGTTCTGGCACTGTTGAAGATTACCCTTTTTTGGCAATGGTATTACAAGCGACTGAGTCCATTTGGATGGACATACTCCTGTTTGACAGATTTTATGGCAGATTTTGGTGAGTACTTCAACCGTTGCCTCTCTTCCTTCCTTCAAAAGTTCTGCTGGTAAGATGTCAACTCTCGCTGCTTTTCCTGTTTTTAGGGCTCTCACCGCTGCTTCAACTTCGTCACGAAGGATAGAAGTTATCATCTCCGTGGAAACAGTATTGCCGATAACTACAGGGTCGCCATTATTTTAAGTGTAGAACAGTATTCCGTCCATTTGTTCACAATATCACTTTCTTATGGGAGGCAGTTTCCATCTCTATCTTGGGATAGTTGTGGTTTTTACTCCTTTGTCTCTGGTGATATCTTTTACTAACTTAAATGCATTCTTGTTATTGTTCGTACTTGAAGATTCTTCTACATCAGCACACTGATCTTCAATCTATTTCCTTTTTGATTCTCTTATTCTTTTTTCTAATGAGACTATTAATCTCTCTATACTTTGCTGTATCAGGAACACTATTATTTTTCTTACTCTTAAGTTGTCTACTTGTATCACATATTTGAAGAATTTTATTTGTGACTCAAAGCTTGTTGTTCTTCCTGGTTTTACCTAGCAAAGTCAAAGCAACATCCGTTATACACAGACACACATATATCTATATCTATATATATATATACATATATATATATATATATATATATATATATATATATATATATATATAAATAGATAGATATATGTGCACACACACACACAAACACACACACACACATACACACACACACATATATATATATAAATATATATATATATATATATATATATATATATATATATATATATATATATATATATATATATATACACTGTATGTATGTATATGTATTTATATGTATATATATATATATATTTATATATGTATATATATGTGTGTGTGTGTGTGTATAAACACTAATTTAACCTCCCTGGCAGTGAATCGAACTCGGGACCTCTGAGTGCGAATGCCGGGATTCTCAGTCAGAGGTTCCGAGTGCGATTCACTGTCAGGGAGGTAATTTTCTTATTTCTATATTAAAAAGTGTTGCTGCATTCGACCAACATTCACATATATATATATACCTGCCACAGACGCCAAGTCACCCGCGTAGCTTCTCAGTGAAACGCCACTAAGTGTCTGTATGTAAACGCCCTTTACAGTATCATCAAATAATAAAAGTATGTGCAATTAAAAGAAACATTTTGTAACCTTTGTCTTTCTTATCCTAGTATTCCATGGACAGAGCGAATAAATGACAGAAAAGTGAGCCCTGATGAATGCCAGTACTAAGAGACGCCACTAAGACCTGCGTCTCGCTGCCAGTGCCACCCGTGTAAAAGCACATAGGTTCATTCTCAAAACTAAAGGAGCGATGCAACCACTCCAAGGGCACCGCGGAATGATAAACAGTGTTCAAGATAGTTTCATAAACCTTTATGTAAATAAGGTTCCTAGTTGATAGCAGCACAAACGCAACAAATATTTATTTTTTTCCAGGTCCGTTATTTAGGCCTATAAGAACTGCCTTCCTGTAAAGCATCTCTTCTACGGCAATGGGAGAGTCACTTACATATTATTCACACATGATCATGGCATAAGTCTTGGAAATACTACTAACCACTCAAAGGCCTCGGTGATTACTTACCGAGGCACGGGATGGCCATACACTTAGGTGACACGAAAATTATTGATTAAAACTGTGAAAGAGAACAATCCTGTGATGGTAATCGACAGGATCGTTTTCTTCAGCTATTGGAGCTAGGGTATTGTCGACGTGATATAAGCATGTTACAATGCATAATAGGGACAGGAAAAATGCTACTTTCAGGGAGAAGGGAAACATGTTTATGGCAACAGAGGAGCTGAGCTTAGACGAACCAGAACAGAA
>BOPN01000583.1:442500-445000 GCA_017312705.2 Penaeus japonicus | reverse complement strand
ATGGATAATCCTGAGGTCAACTTGCGGAAAACTAAACCAATATCTTTGTCCAACGATAAAGAAAATATAGACTACAATGAACTATGAACTGAAGCAGATACTGATAAGATAACACTATACAAAACGAAACTGAAATACGTAACACTAGAGACGAAACTCATTTTCAGGGCGAGTGATTTTGCAAATTTGATAATTTCATGTATGATTTAGAATACAATAGTGTATATGTGTATTGCCGAACGAAATGTACTGTTACAACACAGGACGAAAGACGGCACAAGGAGAGGGTAAAAAGTGTTAAAATTCCCACCCTTATGCTTACTTGCCTATTTTATATATATATATATATATATATATATATATATATATATATATATATTTCGTTTATTCTATATTCTAGTTCATACTCTGGGTGAACTCAAAATTTAGTCCGAATTAAGGAGAAAGAGGGGAGAGGGGAGAGGGGAGATGGGGGAGAAGCACGTGGCGTCCCAGAGACAAAAAGAAATGTTGCCACATCAGGACTCAGTATTAAGGAAAAAAAATAACAAAGAAACGAAAAAAAAATAACGACAGCAAAAACAACGCCACACGAGAGATATAAAAAAACAAGGAATCACCATGACATGCCGGTCTCCAAAGCCCAGAGAGTTACCTTACAACACCGTCCTTTACAGAACACCCTAGCACGGCTCAGGCTCCAACGATACATCGCCACATTGTCATGGTCCAGATGCGAGAGAGTATCACACAAAGGTAGTCAGGAGAGAGAAGTGTATCACACAAAAGGTAGTCTAGAGAGAAGATTGTATCACAAAATTGTAGTCTGGAGAGGAATGTATCACACAGATGTAGTTGCATGTATTAGAACACACAGGGATGCATGTGCAGCACAGTCGAGCAAAGGCAAGCACAGGGCGCGGAAGGCAGGGAGCGTGAAATGCCAAGCATAAAGCAGAAGTTCAGTGTGCTTGCTAGCGACTTGCAACAACATCCCAAGTTCCAATATAATCACGGGAAAATTTCCCCATTTTCGACAATGGGGAAATTAGAACGAGGAAATAAAAGCGAATCATAACCATTGGCGTGAAATGTAGGCTTATATAAGAAGCTTGTCTTGTACAAAGGCGGTTTGGAAAAAGAGAACAAGCAAAGAAACCAATTAGAGTCAGGTGTTGTGGGGCCGCGCGTGTGATATGTTAACACTGGCCGGGGGACACGACCCGCCAGATAACACAAACACCCGAAATGGCAACCCAAAATATATGGGAGTGTTGTCGCGGGCATTCCTAGCCGACACGACCTCGCCCTCGAGTCCGCTTATTGGAATCAACGACCACTTGCGCTTCCTCGCTGCGCTTTATGAATACAGAAGGTTACGGCACAAATGTTTACACCATTTAAGACTCGAATTTCATCACGAAAGCTAGATCGTCATGTAAGCGGCGAAAGGACGACGATAAATTAAACCACGACTAGCAATATCCGTCAGAGAGATCGCCCCCTATCGTCTATATTTTCCTTAGGGTACCTCCGTCTATAGTCCGAGATAAGGAATGAGATCCTGTTGTCTCCTTTTATGGTTTCGCGACGCTCGTCTATATTAATCTTGAGTCGAACGAGGAATCAAATATACAAGTAAACGTAGAGAGAGAGAGAATGATTGCCAACTACACGAGGGCTTAAAAGAACACGTTTATTCGTCTCTTGAGCCTCACGTAAATACGACCACCCTTTTAAATTTTGTTTATGGCCCCCACGACTTCCAGATTGATATCAACCGCACTCGATTTATTTTGATGGTCGAAAATTGCCTCGCTTCATTTCCTGCTTCAAAAAATACACGCTTCACCCCACTAACCTCACGCACACACACACACACACTCTTCTCTCCTCCCAACGATACATCTCCATCAACCTCTCTCCATCACATCATCAACCTGACAATGACGTCAATTATCCTCGTACAAGCCAAATGCAGGTACACGGGGACTATTCTTGCTTGAGTACCGTACGTGTGACGATGACTCTTCGCCTGTGATTACCTCTGAAGAACAAACCCGAGTGACGAACGACAGGGAGAGGAAGACAAGTAACCCGAATGCCGTCGGGGTCAAGGTGACGTTGTTACTTGGGTAGTTGGGTTAGTTAAAAGGGGAGTGGCGTTGAGGAGGATCTTGAGGTTCAGGTTGACTTGATGTCAGGGATAAACTTGATGTCAGGGATAAACTCTATTTCAGGACTAAACTTGAGGTCAGGACTAAACTTGAGCTCAGGACTAAACGTGAGCTCAGGGCTACACTCTATTTCAGGACTAAACTTGAAGTCAGGACTATACTTGAGGTCAGGACTAAACTTGAGCTCAGGACTACAACACTTGATTTCAAGACTAAACTTGAGCTCATTACTAAACTTGAGCTCATGGCTAAACTTGGAAGGCACGACTAAAAGCACAAAAGAGACGATGTTGCAGAAGACAAATGCCAAGGCGGCAATAAGC
>BOPN01000583.1:430000-432500 GCA_017312705.2 Penaeus japonicus | reverse complement strand
GATTAGAGTGGGTAAGTCGAGTGGGAGGGGCCATGTGGAGGTGGAGAGGGTAGGTGGAATTAGATTAGAATGGGTAGGTGGAGTGGGAGGGGCTATGTGGAGGTGGAGAGGGTAGGTGGAATTAGATTAGAGTGGGTAGGTGGAGTGGGAGGGGCTATGTGGAGGTGGAGAGGGTAGGTGGAGTTAGAGTGTGTAGGTGGAGTGAGAGGGGGTTGGTGGAATGGGAAAGGAAGGGGCTATGGGGAAGTAGAGAGGGTAAGTGGAATGGGAGGAAATTGGTGGAAGAGAAGGTGGAGTGAGAGGCGGTAAATGGAACGGGAGGATGTTAGTGGAGTGGAGAAGATAAGTGGAGTGGGAGAAGGTGGATGAACAAGAAGGAGTGACGGGTAGTTATAAGTGGATCGGATATAGTGGAACAGAAGTAGTGGAAGATCAAATACCAAACAGTCAGCGATTCTGAATTCAAAATAAATAATTCAATTCAAATGCAACAATAATAACTCACCCACTAAATAAAGTTAAGAACTGATCGCAAACTTCATTGTAAAACCAATCACGAAATATAAATCAGTTAACCTTACATAATTAATTCACGCTTTCTCCTGCAATTGCAATGCCACTTCGAAACTTCGAGAATCTCTTGCGAGTGAGTTACGGTATCCAGTTACTCACTAAATTCCACTGAATCTTTATTATGCATAAAATACCACGCGACTCTTGGGTTTTATCTGAATAAATATACGAATAAGAAAGTCCTTCAGAGACGCTTTTGGGATGAGACACTCAGTGCTGTAATGATGATTGTGGTGATGATGGGTGTGATGAGAGAGAGAGAGAGAGAGAGAGAGAGAGAGAGAGAGAGAGAGAGAGAGAGAGAGAGAGAGAGAGAGAGATAGATAGAAAGATAGATAGCAAGAGAGAGAGAAAGCGAGCGAACAAGAAAGAGAAAGGAAAAAAAAAAAAAAAAAGAGAACAAACTCTTACAAAAGAGTATCACCTGAAAACATACCCCCCTCCCAAAAAAAAAAAAAAAAAAAAAAAAAAAAAAACTGATTTAATTTTCCAGCTGCCTGTCGCATTTCATATCCCATTAAGCGACCGAATTTCAATCCCTATTTACCGAGCGCGTTTTGCCCCGATTTGCGGATGCGCAGTAGCGGTCCTTCAAGGGACTGTTGTATAATAATGATAGTACTGATAATAACGATAATGATCATGATGATAATGGTAATAATAATAACAATAACAACAGTAATGATGATGATAATGATAATAATATTAATAACAATAATAATAGTAATAATAATAATAATAGTAATGATAATAATAATGATAATAATAATAATAATAATAATAATAACAATAATAATAGTAATAATAATAATAATAGCAATGATAATAATAATAATAATAATAATAATAATAATAATAATAATAATAATAATAATAATAATAATGATAATAATAATAATAATAATAATAATAATAATAATAATAATAACAAAAAAAATAATAATCCTCCTCCTCATCATCCTATGCAAAAAGTTGGGAGAAGGAAGAGAGGAGGAGGAGGAGGAGAATGGAGGAAGAGAGAGGGTGAAGGAAAAAGAGGAAGGGAGGGAGAGGAGGGGGAAGGTTGGATGATGAGGAAGAATAAGAATGGAGGAGGAGGAGGAAGAAGAAGAGTAGAGAAGAAAAATTGAGGGAAACGTAAAAGAGGAGAAGAAAGAGGACGATGAAAAAGAAAGAGAAAGAGGATGTAAGAGGAAAAAAGAAAATGAAGAAGAAACAAGAAGGAAGGGGAAGGAGGAGATAAAGATGCAGAGAAAAGGAAAAAGAAAGAAAAAAAGATGGAGAATAAGGAGGAAGAGGGACAGCAGAGGATATTACTCGCTGATGTGGGAGTATTTTGAAAATCGGCGAAGATTAATCCGTAGAAATCTCCGTAATCGCGTCGCCGAGGGGGATTTAATAGAGACCCCCCTCCTCCTCCTCCCCCTCCCCCTACCCCTTCCTCCTCCTCCTATCCCCTCCTCCCCCTTTTGCCTTCTTTGAGGGCGGATAATATTACGAGGTTGGCCTGGGGGTTGTTACGAGGGGGGAGGGGACAGGGGAGAGGTAAGGAGGGGACAGGGGAGAGGTAAGGAGGGGAGGGGAGAACAGGGTAGTGAGATTAGGGGAAGAAGAATGAGAAGAAATTCGAATAGAGGAGAGAGAGAGAGAGAGAGAGAGAGAGAGAGAGAGAGAGAGAGAGAGAGAGAGAGAGAGAGAGAGAGAGAGAGAGAGAGAGAGACAGACACACACACACACACACACACACACACACACACAGAGAGAGAGAGAGAGAGAGAGAGAGAGAGAGAGAGAGAGAGAGAGAGAGAGAGAGAGAGAGAAGAAGAAGAAGAAGAAGAAGACGAAACATATCATAAGTTCCCGATACTATTATGTTAAAACTTTTAACTTAAAAAAAAAAAAAAAAAAATCGCCAATAGAAGCTTTC
>BOPN01000583.1:400000-407500 GCA_017312705.2 Penaeus japonicus | reverse complement strand
AGAGAGAGAGAGAGAGAGAGAGAGAGAGAGAGAGAGAGAGAGGGAGAGACAGAGAGAGAGGGAGAGAGAGAGAGAGAGAGAGAGAGAGAGAGAGAGAGAGAGAGAGAGAGAGAGAGAGAGAGAGAGAGAGAGAGAGAGAGAGAGAGAGAGAGAGAGAGAGAGAGAGAGAGAGAGGGAGGGAGAGAGAGAGAAAGAGAGAGAGAGAGAGAGAGAGAGAGAGAGAGAGAGAGAGAGAGAGAGAGAGAGAGAGAGAGAGAGAGAGAGAGAGAGAGAGAGAGAGAGAGAGAGAGAGAGAGAGAGAAATAGAAAGAGAGAGAGAAAGAGAGAGAGAAAGAGAGACCCAGCGAGAGAGAGAAAGAGAGAGAGGGAGAAAGAAAGCGAAAGAAAAACATACAAACGGCCCTCTTTCACTCCAAGTTCCGGCCATGTAAAGTCACTGTGAATTACCTCAGAATGTGTGACGTCATTACCTTCTTCTCATTCATCTTCTAAGACATTGTTTTCTCTTCTAATCTCGCTTGCTATTCATCATTATCATCTTATTGCTCATTTTCATTCGTACGTTATCACTAGCTATCTTTTATTAGAACATCGTACCTGGTTGTTATGTCATTGATTATCATTGTTTTTGTTATTGTTATCATTGACTTTGTAATCGTTCTGTTATTGCTAGTTATAACATTATTACAATCATGATCGTTACCATCATTACCATTATCATCATACCATCACCGCTATTATTTTCACTCTTATAATCTTTATGCCTATAATTATTATCATCATTATCAATACTATCATCATAGTTATCATCATCATTATACTTATCAAATAATGACAGATCACATTACCGTGTTGATACATGAACAAAAGATGCCGCTGTTTATTAAGATGATCATTATAACCATCTTCATTATCTCTTTTTATTATTAACCTCATTATCATTGTCTTTATCATTATTATCATTATTATCATTATTATCATTTCCATTATCATTGTTATCATCAGTATCAATACCGTTATCATATCATTATTGTCATCATTATCATCATTGTCATCATTATCATAATTATTATATTACCATTGATATTACCATAATCATTATCACTACTATCATAATTTTTATCAACATTAATATCATTACTGTAATTATCATTATCATTATTACAATCATCATCATCATCATAATTCTATTGTCATTACCTTGTTTATATCATTATTACTGACAACATTCTCATCATCATTCTTCTTATTATTATCAATACCATGATTATTATTATCATTATTAATATCATTATCTTTATAATTATCATCATTAACATCATAATCATCTCAATAATCCTTATTACCAGCCTTCAGCACGTCAGTAACATCCTCTATCATCACAATATCATTATCATCACTGTTATCGACATCATCCTCATTATCATCATTAAAAAAATAATAAAAATAAACATAATTTTGCTAGTTAGTAATGACCTCTTAAGAGACTCTTCTATTCTTCAACATTCTCTTCTTTGCGTTTTCACTTTTACATTTATCCTCTTCCTTTTATTTCTTTTTCTTTGTCGTTATTCCTTCGTTGGTATTTATTTCAGGGTAATTATATGATGATAATGATGGTGATGATATTGCTACTAATATCACTAGTGATAATTTTTTTTTTCTTTTTTGCTTTGTTTTTGTATTTTCTGTCTCTATTCTCCTTACTATCCTTTTCTATCCGTGGCATCTAGTCTTCCGAATCCTCTTCGTAGTTATCCTGTATCCTCTCATCCTTGGCTCGTCCTTCTGTCTCTCTCATCATCATCATCATCATCTTTCCTTTCATCCTTCTTCATAGACATATCTATTACTTCCGCCTCCGTCTTCTCCCGTTTATTATCCGCTCTATCCCTCGCATATCCTTTTATCCCTTTGGATCCCTGTCTCCCCATCCCTCCGCTCTCCGACCTCTCTTATCCAGGGACCCCAACCCGAGCCTTCCATCCCGCAACCAAACTCCCCATTTCCTATTAAGTCTTTCAGTTCCTAACTGTCCAAAACGTCATTTCTCTTTCTCTCTCTCTCTCTCATCTCGATCCCCTCGTTGTGACCCCCCCCCCTCTCTCTCTCTCTCTCTCTCTCTCTCTCTCATTTCGATCCCCTCGTTGTGACCTCCCTACCCCCACCTCCACCCCGACCTCGACCTCTCACCCTCTCTCTCTCTCTCTCTCTCTCTCTCTCTCTCTCTCTCTCTCTCTCTCTCTCTCTCTCTCTCTCTCTCTCTCTCTCTCTCTCTCCCTCTCTCTCTCCTCTCGATCCACTCGTTGTGACCCCCTACCCCTGCCCCTACCCCTCCCTCTCTCTCACTCTCTCCCTCTCTCTATCCCTGTTTCCCCTCGCCCCTGGATCCCTTTGCCTCCCTCCTCCCCTCCTCGTTTACCCCCTTCTGCCCCTTCCCCCCCCACTCCCACTCCCCCTCCCCCTCCCCACCCCCCGCTAGTTCTTCGCGCCTCACTGGACGCGAATGGCATCATCTCGCTTATGAAAAATCTTCGTCTTTAATCTTTTAATTGTTGGGGCTCGATCATGTGCTCCGAGACACTCTCCCTTTGCTCTCTCTCTGTCTCTTCTCTTTCTCATTCTTTTTCTCTTTCTCTTTCGCTTTTTCTTTCTCTTTCGCTTTCGCTTTCTCTTTCTCTTTCTCTTTCTCTTTCTCTTTTTCTTTCTCTTTCTCTTTCTCTTTCTCTTTCTCTTTCTCTTTCTCTGTCTCTTTCTCTTTCTCTCTCTCTTTCTCTATCCTTCTCTCTCTCTCTCTCTCTCTGTCTATCTCTCTCTCTCTTTCTCTCTTCCCTCCTCTCTCTCTCCCCCCCTCCCTCCCTCCCATCCTCCCTCCCTCCCTTCCTCCTTTCCTTCCTTCCTTCCCTCCACCCACCCTCCCATCCTCCCTTCCTCCCTCCCTCCCTTCCTCCTTTCCTTCCTTCCTCTCTCCTACTCTCCCTCCCATCCTCCCTCCCTCCCTCCCTCCCGTCCTCCCTCCCTCCCATCCTCCCTCCCTCCTCTCCTGTTTCTCTCCTTGTATTCCTAAATGCCCGCCTCAGCTTCACAGGTACATCTTCAACCCGGTGGCATCAGCAATAAGTGTGTTGCAGAGCCGAGAGGAAGCTTTGCAACCCTCCGTCGCGCCGCCATGGATTCATCAGAGCACAGAGCGTGGGAGGAGGAGGAGAAGAGGAGGGGAAGGAGAGAAGAGGAGGAGGAGGGAGGAGGGGAGAGGGGAAATGGAGAGAAGGGATAGTAAGAGAGATGAGAAAAGAGCGTAGGGGAGGGAAGAGGATGGGAGGTGAAGAAAGGGGAAGGGGAAAGAAGAAGAAGAAAGGAGATAAAAGGGCATAGAATTGGAACATGAAAAAGGAAGAGAAGAGCATAGGACATGTAGAGATAGGAGAGAACAAGAGAGATGAAATAAAAGAAAAAAAGAGGGGAGTAAAACTGGAAAAGAATGGATGAGAAAGAGGAGAGATTGCCCATCAAGGGAAGGAGAGGGGATCTGGGCAAGGGGAGGGTGAGGGGGAAGGGGGGGAAGGGGAAGGGGAAGGGAAAGGGGAAGGGTGAGGGTGAAGGTGAGGGGAGGGATGGGAGGGTGAGGGTGAGGATGAGGGTGAGGGTGAGGGTTTTGGTGAGGGTGAGGGTGAAGGTGAGGGGGAGGGGAGAGAGGAAGGGAAGCAAGAGGAGGTCGAAGGTTGCACGAACTATGACAAAGAAAGCAGAATCCCTCGTTGTTTCAGTGAATCTAAACGGTCTTCTCTCCGTGGGCTTTGACGTCAGTGGAGGCTCCTCTCGAAGAAGAAGACGAGGGAGAGGGAACTGGCAGACGAGGGGATGGAATGATTATAATAAGAGAGAGGGAGAGAAGAACAGAGAGCGAGGAGGAGGAAGAAGAGAGAGAAAGCAGGAGAAGAGAAGGAGGAAGAAAGAGGGAAAAAGACAAAGCTAGGTAAGGGTGAAGGGAATATAAAGAAGAATAAGAAGAAGAGGAAAGGGAGGAGGAGGAGATTAATATCGAAGAAAATATTCAAGGTAGAAAAAGAGAGAGGGATAGAAGAACAGAGAGCGAGGAGGAGGAGGAAGAGAGAAAGCAGGAGGAGAGAAGGAGGAAGAAAGTGAAAAAAGACAAAGGATGATGGTAAGGGTGAAGGGAATATAAAGAAGAAGAAGAAGAAGAAGAAGAGGAAAAGGAGGAGGAGGAAGTTAAGGAAGAAGAAAACATTAAAGGTAGAACAGGCAGACTTAAATATCATAGAAATGGAGAAAGAGAGGAGGAGGAGGAAGAAGAGGAAGAAGGTAAAGTCGAAGGAGAAACCACAGAAAAAAAGTAGAAGAAAAGGAAGAAAGATAAGGATGAAGGAAACACCAAAGAAAATAAAAAAGAAAGAGAGGAGAAGGGAGAAAGCAAAAGAAAAGAACAAGAAGAACTATAATCGTAGCAAATAGTCCTCCACATTCACGCCCATGCCTGTAGAAATGCGTTGACTCTTGTACACTTGACAGCTCGACACACACAGCGGAATGGCCTGAATGGATCAGAAAATTCAATCTCCCGATCTTAATATCGAGGCACGAGAGTTCTCCCCTTGGGAATATTGCCCGCCTGATCTTCCATTCTGGATGATGAACACGAGGTCGGAGAACAGAAGAACATATTTCTTGGAGAAGGTATGAGCCCGAAGAACATTTTTTTTTAATGATAATACTAATAATAATCATCATCATAATTATAATAATAATACCAATAATGATAATAATAATACTAATGATAGGTAGGATAATAATAATAATAATAATAACAATAAGGATAAAAATAATAATGGCAATACTACTACTAACAATAATGATAATGCTGATATAGAGATAACAATAGCGATAATGATAATGACAAAAATAATAATGGTAATAATGATGATAATAGTAATAATAACTACAAATAAAATCAAATGAAAGTTTACAAAATACCAAGGAAGTAACAGGAAAAGTAAATATCCCATAAATACAGAAAAAAAGCTAAATGCATATCAGGAAAATTAACACAAACATCAAGAAAATACACATTTCACTCATACATCAACAATATGAATCTTATGAATATAAATCAATAATAAATGCAAACATCAAGTTCTTCCGTTATCATTAACATCAAGAGAATGATACTTCGACAGAAAAAACCTGCAATATCCACTTCATGTTGTTTACACTATTATTAATAATATCAATCATCATCATCATCATTTGCAATATCATCGTCACCGCTATCAAGTCCTCGATATATTCCATTCACAAAAAAGAAATATATATTTTCTATAAGAACAATGTCATTCTTTCACGCACATGAGTTTATCCTTGACTTATGCAACATTGAAATAATTCAAATCGAGGAACTAGCAGCTATGTATCTATCTCTCTATCTATCTATTTGTATATATATATATATATATATATATATATATATATATATATATATATATATATTGTTTATCTATCTATCTATCTGTTTATCGTCTATCGATCTATCTATATATCTATCCACATATCTATCTAGTCCTTATATGTATGTATGTATGTATGTATGTATGTATGTATGTATGTATGTATGTATGTATGTATGTATGTATGTATGTATGTATGTATGTATGTATGTATGTATGTATGCATTATATGTATGTAAGTATGTAGCCCTAATACCCTTCCGATCTAAGCGTCCATACTGCCTTATCTGCTCCCGCCCATCCCGATAAATTGAAGGTTGAACCAAAGGCAATGTACAAGCAATAAAAAAGGTGGGGGGGGAGGAGGAGGAGGAGGAGGTGAGGTGGATACGAAAAAGAAAAAGAAAAAGATAGGAGAGAGATAGAGAAAGAGAGAAAAAAAGGGAGGTTGATCATATTAGTACTTTTCTTGTGGGAGGAATAATCCAATTTCTCCGGAGAATCTTGGGGTTGCGGTGGCCGAATAGATGGTGTGGGGTTGGGGGTTGGGGAGGGGCTGGAGGGGAGGGGAGGGGAGGGGAGAGGGGTGGTGGTGTTCCTACCCTAATCTACCTGGAATCCTGTGCCCTGGGTCGACCTTCCACCAATCCAGTGCCTTTTTTTCTGACTTGTAGCAAACCCTTTTATTTTCATTTCATTTTGGGATAAATATGTAAGTTGTTCTTCCATAAATTCCTTATCTAAGGCTTGGGAGGAAAATAAATATCTCAAAATCTCCCACAGGCATTTTGAAACAACAGAGATGTATAACAAAAGAGTGGAAAAAATATATCCCCTTATTACCAACAGGAAAATTTGAGCGCTTAATCAGAAAGGAAAAGGAAAAAAAATGAAATGAAATAAAAAATAATAAATGAAAAGAGGAGAAAAATTACTTTTAGAGTAAAAAAAAAATAAAGTTCTAAGAAGAAACGACTTGGGTATTCCCTCAATTTAGCTAGCTTAGGTTAGGTTAGGTCAAATTAGATATGGTTAGGTTAGGTTAAGTTAGGTTTGGTTAAGTTAAGTTAAGTTAAGTTAGATTACATTCGGATAGGTTTAGTTAGATTAGGCTAGGTTATCTTAAGCTTGGTTTGGTTAGATTTGGTAAAGTTAGGTTAGGTTAGGCTATGCTAGGCTAGGATAGATTGAATTAGATTAGGTTAGGTCAGGATAGATTTTTTGTTAGTATGTGAGTGTGTGTGAATATGTTTGGAATGGAGTGGAGAGGTAAAGTGGAGGATTTTTGTTTTAGAAAATTATATATCATATGTTCCTCCTAACTTAAATCATTTCCTCCTAACCTTTAATTCATCTCCACAAATTCTCACCGAGATAAATGATGCGCAGTTTCTGAGTTCTAACTTCTTTTACCCAAACTCCAGCAGATGGATCTTTAGGATTAAATCCATATAAATTTGTACCCATATGCAAAGCGAGTTACTCTGCCCGCCCTAGTTTTTTTTCAGCAGGTTAGATTAAGGTTGTAAGTTAGTATATTAGGTTAGGCAAGATTATACTAACCTTTTTTTTACACCATTACTAAATATGACTAGATGAGAGTCCCTTTGCAAAAATGCAACACACTGCCGTATGAGTAATAACAATAGTATCTATAATAGGATAGGTAATGACGAGGATAATAATAATAACAATGATGATGATAATAATGACATTAATAATAATAATAATAATAGTAACAACAATAGTAATAGTGATGGTCATAACAATGATAAAACTAGACACCCCAAAACTTAACGAAGAAATGAGATTGAAAGAGGAATATTGTATCTATTGTATGTTTCCCTTCTTGTTGTGGCTGATTTATTTCACTTAAGGGAAGTGTAGGTTTTGTGAATTCAGAACATCACCTTTCTTGAATCATATCATTATTGGTTCTCATTCTCGTCTCTTTCTTTATTTCTCTCATTTCTCTCTCTCTCTCTCTCTCTCTCTCTCTCTCTCTCTCTCATTTTCTCTCTCTCTCTTTCTCTCTCTC
>BOPN01000583.1:392500-395000 GCA_017312705.2 Penaeus japonicus | reverse complement strand
ACACACACACAAATACACGCACACACGCACAAACACACATACTCATACATATACATATCAATTGATGCATAGGCACATATACTTTCCTTCCCACCAAACAAAGAAAATTTTGTTATTATTGTTGCTATGATTATCAATTATTGATTATTGACAATATCATTATCACTATCATTACCCAAATGATATCTTGGCCATTATCTATAATCGTCATTACATTCTAGTGAATATATATTTCTTGATCTTTCTCTCAATCTTTCTTTCTTTCTTTCTTTATATCTCTCTCTCACTCTCTCTCTTTCTCTTTCTCTTTCTCTTTCTCTTTCTCTTTCTCTTTCTCTTTCTCTTTCTCTCTCTCTCTCTCTCTCTTTCTCTCTCTCTCCCTCTCTCTCTCTCTCCTTCTCTCCCTCTCCCCCTCTTTCCCTCTTTCCCTCTATCCCTTTCTACCCTCTCTCTCTATCTCCCTATCTCCCTATCTCTCTCTCTCTATCAATCTATCTATCTATTTATCTATCTGTGTATATATATATACATACATACATATATATATATATATATATATATATATATATATATATATATATATATATATATATATATATATATATACACATATATAGAAACATGGATACCTACCTAGCTATCCCTCTTCATTTTGCCATAACTTCCACAAATATTACTTTGTTCTGTAAGATCCCGTGTTTCCCGAGATTAGGTATTGTCAGATTATAAAAAGTCGTTGTGGCGCGCAGTCGGAATTACTGTTTTATTGTCCCGTTCCGTTGGCGAGGGAGGGGGTCATTCATGAGTAATTAATTCTCTTTTTCTTTTGTGATTTTGAGATTCGTTTCATTTGTTTGTTTGCGTCACAGTTCATAATCTAAAAAAAAGGTCACGTTGGGACACGAATTTCTCTCTCTCTCTCTCTCTCTCTCTCTCTCTCTCTCTCTCTCTCTCTCTCTCTCTCTCTCTCTCTCTCTCTCTATATATATATATATATATATATATATATAGAGAGAGAGAGAGAGAGAGAGAGAGAGAGAGATACATACACACACACACACACACACACACACACACACACACACACACACACACACATACATATATATATATATATATATATATATATATATATATATATATATATATATATATATATATATACACATGCAGATAGACAGATAGATGGGCAGATAGATATATATCTACCTAACCATCCAATCATCCATCTATATATATATATGTGTGTACTTACAAACAAACAAACAAACAAACAAACACACAAACACACACTCCCCCCCCGCAACCATCCCCACACACCCAAAACCCGCCCCATAAAAGTTCCCCAACGAGCGGAGAACCCCCCTCCCCCCTTCCCTCCCTCCCTCCCTCCATTCCTTCCACCCCTTCCCCTTCCCCCACCCACCACCCCACAAGCCCCCCTACACCGCCCATGCGAAAGCCTCCCGCCCACCGCCCCAACGCCGCATTTCCATGCCGCGGCCGCCCCTTCCAGCAATCACCGGCGCCCGCAGTCCTTATCTCTGGCTCCTTATCTCGCCGCGTCTTCTCATCATCTCTCTCCTCTTCGCTTCGGCAGCGTGTCAGATCTCGCTCTACGGATAATGATTTTTTCTTTTTATGATTTTTTTTTTTTTTTTTTTTTTTTTTTTTGTCTCGTTCGGATGTAAGATTCATGAATGTTTCGCAATTTGATTTCATCTTTTGTGCGCCGTCTGTTCTACCTGTTCGCTCTCCTCTGCCTATTTTGTTTTCTTATATCTATCTATCTTCTCTATTTATCTATCCTTCTATCCATCCATCTACCTTTTTATATATCTATCTATCCATATTCTATCTATCTTCTATATTATATCGATCTTATATCTATCTATCTATCTATTTATCTATCTATATTATATATATCTATCTGTTTATCTTTCTTCTTCTTTATTCAATCTTCTCTCTTCATCCCTTTGTCTTATTTTGTTAATTTATTCAACATCTTTCGTGTGATTTTTACCATTATTAGTTGTTTTTTTCTTATCAGGGTGAGGATAGCTCTTGACAGGTTGGAGATGACTGATGACAGGTTGACTCGTTGGTGATGACTGATGACAGGTTGACTCGTTGGTGATGACTGATGACAGGTTGACTGATGACAGGGTGACTCGTTGGTGATGACTGATGACAAGTTGACTCGTTGGTGATGACTGATGACAGGTTGACTGATGACAGGGTGACTCGTTGGTGATGGCTGATGACAGGGTGACTCGTTGGTGATGACTGATGACAGGTTGACTCGTTGGTGATGACTGATGACAGGTTGACTGATGACAGGGTGACTCGTTGGTGATGACTGATGACAGGTTGACTGATGACAGGGTGACTCGTTGGTGATGACTGATTATAGGTTGGTGATGATAGCGGATAGGTTGACAGGGTGGTAATGACTAAGCACAGGTTGACAAGTTGCTAAAGATTGCTTAGAGGTTACCAG
>BOPN01000583.1:367500-370000 GCA_017312705.2 Penaeus japonicus | reverse complement strand
GGAGGAGGAGGAGGAGGAGGAGGGGAGGAGGAGGGAGGAGGAGGAGGGAGGGGGAGGAGGAGGGAGGAGGGAGGAGGAGGAGGAGGAGGAGGAGGAGGAGGAGGAGGAGGAGGAGGAGGAGGGGGGGGGGGAGGAGGAGGAGGAGGAGGAAGAGGGGAGGGATAAGAAACAGAGACAAAAAACGTATTGCAAAAGAAGAAAAAGTGATGTAAAATTAATTAAAAACAAACAATCATCTGATTTTTCTAACATCGCCAGCTTCATTTATTAAATTTTCCTTTCGCGATTTTAGAAAGCAGCGTTAATCCATAAAACAACAAATGGATTATTAAATCAAGGGATAGATAGATTGATAGATAGATATATAGAAAGATAAATGAAGATATATATAGACATACAGGTAGATAGATATATAGAAATATAGATAAATAGTGTGATAGACAGATAGTTAGACTGATATACAGATAAACAAGTTGATAGATAGATGGATAGATAGTAAAACTGACAGGCAGACAGACAAGTAGATAGATAAATGGACTGATAGATAGATAGATAGGCTAACAAACAGACAAACAGAGACACAGGTAGATAGATATATAGATAGACAGATAAATAAATAGACAGATAGACGGACAGACAGACAGACAGGCAGACAGATAGGCAGACAGACAGACAGACAAACAGGTATATAAATAGGTGGATAAACAGATAGATATATACACAACTAAGTCAATGGAAAACGGAATTTAAAAGTCTCAAAAAGAAAACAAAAAAAACATAAGATAATCAAGCCAAACATAAACTAATTAAAATTGGATAAACAAATGAAGTACAGAAATTGCTCAGACATTGATCTCTGCAACAAACAATCGTTGTTTTCAATGAATGGTCACGTCACTCTGTTTGAGAGAGGTCGGCACAAGGACATGCAGCGGCACATTCCTTAAATGCGTTGGGCCCAGTGTATAAGATCATGTTAATAATCTCACTGGAAAATGAATATGTTTGCAACATGCACACACACACACACACACACACACACACACACACACACACACACACACACACACACATATACACACACACACACACACACACACAAACACACACACACACGCACATACACACACGAGCAGGAGAAGGAAAAGAAGGATGATGATGATGATGATGAAGATGATATAGAAGAAGATGATGATGATATAGAAGAAGATGATAAAGATGATATAGAAGAAGATGATGATGATGATATAGAAGAAGATGATGATAAAGGAGATAAGAAGAAGAAGAAGACAGAGAAGAAAAAAGAAAAAAGAAAGGAAGCTGGCTGGAGGGGGTGGAAGGAGGAGACAGAAGGGGAGGGGGTGAGGAGACAGAAGGGAGGAGGGTAGTGGTGGAGACGGGAGGGAGGTAAGTGGAGGAGACGGAAGGGGGGGAGTGGAGGAGACGAAAGGGGGGGGGGTGTGGAGGAGACGGAGGGTGAGGGGGGGTGAGGAGACGGAAGGGGAGGGGGGTAAGGAGACAGCAGGGAGGGGGGAGTGAAGAAGACGGAAGGGGAGGTGGGTAAGGAGACAGAAGGGAGGGGGGAAGTGGAGGAGACGGAGGGGAGGGAGTGGAGGAGACGGAGGGTGAGGGGGGTGAGGAGACCGAAGGGGAGGGGGAGAAGTGAAGAAGACAGAAGGGAGGGGGGGAGTGAATGAGACAGAAGGGAAGGGGGAAGTGAAGAAGAAGGAAGGGGAGGTGGGTAAGGAGACAGAAGGGAGGGAGGGAGGGGAAGTGGAGGAGACGGAGGAGGGGGGAAGGAGGGTAGGAGGAGGCCACCCACACCATCCGGAGACGAGTCCCGTCGGGTAAACACAGACGGGCGCCGTAAGAACCGCCACTGCCTGCCTGCCTGGATGCGGAACCCGAAAGCTAGTGTCGCGTCATCCCGGGAGATCGAGAAATTTTGTTTTATTTGCAACACTGATATCATTTGATTGTTGATTTTTTTCATTTGTAATACTGATATAGTATGGTTGTTGATTTGATTTTTTTTTCTTTTTACTTTTTTTCATAGACAGACCTACTTTTGTCTCTCTCCTTCTTTTTCTCCTATTTCTTCCTATCGATGTTGCTGTTACTACCATGATCATAATTATTGTTATTATCAATATTTTTGTTATAACTATAATCATTATTATTTTTATTGTCATTACTATCATTATCATTATCATTATTGTTGTTGTTACTATTATCATTATTATGATTATCATTATTATTATCATTATCACTATCATTACCATTATTATTATCATTATTATCATAATCAGTATCACTATTACCATTGTTATTATTTTCATAATTTTCATCTTTAACACAATTATCATCATTTTTATCATTATCCCCATCATCAACACTTACATTTTTATCATCTCACTAATAATGCAGATGATTCTTGCTATTATTATCCTCACCACAAACATCCTCATCCGTGCAACCATCAAAGTAAGAATGCCTTAAA
>BOPN01000583.1:350000-352500 GCA_017312705.2 Penaeus japonicus | reverse complement strand
TCCCTCTCCTTTCCTCTTCCCCTCACCCTTTTATCTCCTTTCCTCTCCTCCTCCTCTTCTCCGTCCTGCAGATCCGAAGGGAGTAACGACCGATGCTAACAGCACACGTGGAACACTTTGACACAATCACATACCAAGGAAAACTGTCTCTGTAATAACATGAAGCCAAAAGGTGTTTCTGTTGAATTGTTTGTCATTCTCTTATTCATATCACTATATGTGTCGTTCTAATTCTTTTACACAATTGTATTTGTATATGTGAATTCATGTTCATTCACACATTTCTATTTCTATTTGTATCACTTGTTTCCACTCAAACATTTATATTCCTATATGTATTTATTTTCAACGTACATATTTGTATTATTCTTTCTCATTCAGATATCTATATTTCTATATGTATCATTTTTGCCTCATTTTTGATACATATATTTCTATATGCATCATTCTACCTCACTGACACACTGATACTTCTATATGTATCTTTGATATTCATTCTCCTATTTACTTGACTTGCCTTACCTCGCTTCTTCGCAAAAATACTAATAGCTGAACAAAGGAATAGATTAGATATGTGCTTCATGAGGCGTCCCAACATGTCATGCTGTAATGCGTTTATGAGTTTTTTTTCACTCTCTTAATGATGGACAAAGTCAGGAGAAGAAGGAAGGAAGGAATGAAGGATGGGAGGATGGAGAAGGAAGGAAAGATGAAAAAGGAAGGAATGAAAGAGGAAGGGTAGGATGAAGAAGGAAAGAGGAGGAGGAGGAGGAGGAGGGAGGGAGGGAGGGAGGGAGGGAGGGAGGGAGGAAGGGAGGGAGGGAGGAAGGAAGGAAGGAAGGAAGGAAAAAATGAAAGAAGAAGAGGAGAATGAAAAAAGGGGAGGATGAAGTAGAAAGGAAGGAAAGATAAAGCAGTAGATGTAGGAGGAGAAAGGATATGATAATCATAGTGCAATTAATGATAATGATGTTGACAATGAAAACGATGTTGTTGTCCAATTAAAATTCAACGAAATATATAGTGATTATTTTTGATCGAGTCAAAATCTCAAGTAAGTGTGTATCGAGATATGGATTCAGTTAGCTTGACGAGCATGAAAATATATATATAAAAAATAGATATGATATCCCTGAGAAAAAAAACTCCCCTCATTATCATGGAGGGTCAAAAAAAAAAGAAAAAAAAAAAAGAAAAAAAATGTTGAAAAACTTTGTTTGTTGACGAACTTTCACTCTGAAATTACAGCCTCATTTCAATATTAATTAACAATGTCAGCAGAAGTACTTCGTTCAAAATCATTTTGAGACTTTGGCCTTTGTTCATGGTACCCTCTCAAAAAACATGTATATAAATAAAATCGTAATTGTCTGGGGCGGTGAGGTAGACAGTGATTTATAGAATTTTACCATATGATCAACTATGCAATAAACATCAATAATGATGATATCGTAGTCACCTACATTTACAATAAAAAAATAAATAAAAAATAAATAAATAAAATAAAAATAAATAAATGAATAAATAAAACAAAAATAAAATGATAATAATAAAATAGTAATAATAATAAATAGATACATAAATAAAATAAAATGTTGCAAATTAGTTCAACCTTTCTTTTTAGCGTCATAAAAAAAACTCGAACTGTGCATCCAATTATCAGTTAGTAAAATAAAATGCACGAAACAAAACAGTTGCAATATTTTTTTTCTCTCTCTTTTTTGTCTCATTAAACTTTGTATGCTTTTACTGAAGAATTTTTTTTATGTTAATGATTCAATTATATGACGATATCAGATACATTTAACTTGTTATGCAAACTGGTATTTACATCTCATTTACATATCCATTGTTCTATGTGTACGTACGACACAACCACGTCTGTCTTTTTTTTTCTTGACTGAAGTTTAAGCTGAAGTTCCCTTGATTTCTCATTAGATTTACAAATAGAGGGAAAAGGAGAAGGAGGATACTAAGATGAGGAGAGATAGAGAATTACAACAAAACAAAGTATACATACAGATATACATACATACATACATACATATATATGTGTGTGTGTGTGTGTGTGTGTGTGTGTGTGTGTGTGTGTGTGTGTGTGTGTGTATGTGTGTGTGTGTGTGTGTGTGTTATATATATATATATATATATATATATATATATATATATATATATATATATATATATACATATAAATATATAAATATTTCTCCCTCTCCTTCTCCCTCCCTCCTTCCCTCCCTCCTTCCTTCCCCTCTCACCTTCCCTTCCTCCTCTTCACTCCTTACCCTCTCTCACTCCCCTACCCCTTCCCTACCCTACCCACTTCTCCCTTCATCTTTCCCCGTCTCTCTTATCCATCATCTGTCAATCTGAGCTGTCACGCCTGACATCCTCTGAGAATCAGTAAGATAAATACAGCCGAGGTAAACAGCCGCTAAACAGCCATTTCTCTCGCTCTTTGCCTTCTGAGAGCTGAGGCGGTTATATAACGGGAGTA
>BOPN01000583.1:310000-317500 GCA_017312705.2 Penaeus japonicus | reverse complement strand
AAATATATCTTATCTCCATTACCCATATATCTTATCATTATTAGGTACTCACCTTTACCATCACTCTCGTCCCTTCGTTTACCTAATTCCTCTCCCGAATCGACAAACTTTCAATCCTCGTTCATCCCTCTCATGCCATCGATCCTGTATCATAAGACACTCCTTAATCTCCCCGGAAGGAGTTCATCTTCTGGGAATGAATTAGTCTCGTCAGTTCATCTTCTGGGAATGAATTAGTCTCGTCGTCATTTTGTTCAACTGATACGGATCTGGTTTATCGCTCATGCACTCAGGGAACACGGGGCTTTTTAGGTCCTTCCACGGCTAAAAGTTATCCTTTACGATGGGCTCAACTTTTCGTTCTCGTCATGCGCTCTGGACGAGAGAGAGATGGAGGGAGATGTGGAGGGAAGGGGGGAACGAAGGGTGGAGGGAGATGTGGAGGGAAGGTGGGAACGAAGGGTGGAGGGAGCCATGGAGGAGGATGGAGGGAGAGGTGGAGGGAACAAAGGATGGAGGGAACAAAGGATGGAGGGAGCAATAGAAGAGGATGGAGGGAGGGAGGGAAGGAAGGGTGGAGGGTGCAATGGAGATGGAGGGAGATGTGGAGGGAACAAAGAATGGAGGGAGCAATGGAGGGGGATGGAAGGAGGGAGGGAAGGAATGGTGGAGGGTGCAATGGAGGGGGATGGATGGAGGGAGCGATGTAAGGAACAAAGGTCTGAGGGAGCAATGAAGGAGCATGGAGGGAGAGAGAGTAAGAGGGAGATGGAGGGAGGGAAAGATGGAGATAAGGAGGAGGTAGGGCGCGATGTAGGGATGTAGTGGAGGAAACCTAATATGGAGGGAAGCAAGGGTGGAGGGAGATATAGAGGGAGATAAGGAGGGGGCGAAAGGTGGAGGGAGCAATGGAGGGAGGGAAAGATGGAAGGGATCGAGGGGTATGTGTGTGTGTATGTTTGTGTAAGAGAGAGAAAGCGGTAAAAAAATACAGAAGAGACACAGAGGTCGGGAGAGAGAGAGTCCCTTTCAAATACAGGAGAGAGAGGGAGAAGGGAGGGAAGGAGGGAGGGATGGAAGAGGTGAGGGAGGGAGAGAGTTAGGGAGGGAGGGAGGGAGGGAGGGAGGGAGGGAGGGAGGGAGGGAGGGAGGGAGGGAGGGAGGGAGAGAGAGGGAAGAAGGGAGGATGGGAGGAGGGGAAGAAGGGAGGGAGGGAGAGGGGTCACCGCGCCCACATCGCTGAAGCAACAGTCACGCCCGAAGACCCATCAACCCAGCCCAAGAAGCTAACGAAGGGAGCATCGACCAATCCCTTCTGCGGGATTACTCCGCCTGTTACCCATGGCAACGTTACCGGGACGCCGCCGTGGGGGGAGGTAGGGAGGGGGAGGGGGGAGGGTTGGGGGTTGAGAGACTCTGTCAGGCAGGGTGGTGAGGGTGAATGGGGTGGGGGCAGGGGGTGTGGGGTCTGCCAGGCAGGGCAATGTGGCTGGAAGGGAAAATGGGAGAGGGTTGGGGGGGGGGAGTGGAGAGTCTGTCAGGCAGGGTGGGGAGGCTGGAAGGGAAAAAAGGGGGAAGGCGGAAGGGTGGTGGAGGGGGAGGGGGTGAGTGGCAGGGCGGTGGGAATAGAAGGGAGCAGGTGAGGGAGAGTGGAGGGGTGGGGGAGTGGCTGCGAATCGGGAGTGGTGTGACTAGAAGAGGGGGCGGGGGAAGGGGGCAATGGGGAGTCTGTCTAGTAGGTTGATGACTGGCTGGCGTGTGGTGGTAAGGTTGGGTGGGGGGGAAGGAGAGAGGGGGGAGAGGGGGTAGGGAAAGTCTGGCTGGTAGGGTGATGACCTTGGCTGGTGTGTTGTGGCAAGGGAGGGAGGGAGGGGGAGGGAAGGGGGTGTCTTCCTATTGGGGTGGTGATCGGCTGGGGCGTGTTAAGGGAAGGGGAAAGAGGGGAAGGGTAAGGGGAAGAAGGGAAGGGGAGAAGAGAGAGAGGAAGGGGAAGAGAGAGAGGAACGGGAAGAGAGAGAGGGGAAGGAAGGGAAGGGGAGAAGAAAGAGGGCAAGGGGAAGGAGAAGAGAGAGAAGTGAAGGAAGGGAAGGGGAGAAGAAAGAGGGGAAGGGGCAGAGAGGGGAAAGAGGAGAGAGAGAGAGGGGAGAAGGAAGATAAGGGGAGAAGAGAGAGGGGAAGAAGAAGGGGAAGAGAGAGAAACGGAGTAAAAGAAGGGGAAATAAAGGGAGGGAAGAGAGAAAGAGGGGAAGGAAGGACGCAAGATGTCATTAGCGAAATTTTTCCCAAAAGAAGGAATCCGGTTCGAAAAAAATCACATATCCTTTTCACTCAATATCCAAAGATAAAAAAAATATATATATATCCTTATCAGCGCTTGAAAGTCCTGCAACGACCAACAATTCCTACACCTAACTTCCGGTAAACACGTCCTCCCAAATAGATACCATACAGATTATCTACTCAATTACTCCATAATCTATCTCCTTCCGTCAGAGCGATCTCATATAAAGAAAAGGATAGAAAAAAGGGAAAAAAAAAAAAAAAAAAAAAAAAAAAAAAAAAAAAAAAAAAAAAAAAAAAAAAAAAAAAAAAAAAAAAAAAAAAAACACAGATAGAACGCATCAGAGAACGCTGAGTGTAACTCCATGAAAATGGCATAAAAATCCATATCATAATTAACCAACGTCAGGAGGGATCACCGCGGATGAAACATTTGATGGAAAAATAGTATGACGGCAACGGAGGGGGAGGGGGGGGGGGACCAGCCGCACCTCGCCACCGCTTTCTGTCGGTCTGTCTGTGTGGGTGTTTGTCTGCGTGTCTGACTGTAGCCTTCTTTATTTATTTATTTATTTATTTATTTATTTATTTCTCGTTCTGTCTCTCTCTCTTTCGTAATCTCTTTCTTTCTTTCTTTCTCTCGTTCTGTCTCTCTCTTTCGTTTTCTCTCTCTCTCTCTCTCTCTCTCTCTCTCTCTCTCTCTCTCTCTCTCTCTCTCTCTCTCTCTCTCTCTCTCTCTCTCTCTCTCTCTCTCTCTCTCTCTCTCTCTCTCTCTCTCTCTCTCTCTCTCTCTCTCTCTCTCTCTCTCTCTCTCTCTCTCTCTCTCTCTCTCTCTCTCTCTCTCTCTCTCTCTCTCTCTCTCTCTCTCTCTCTCTCTCTCTCTCTCTCTCTCTCTCTCTCTCTCTCTCTCTCTCTCTCTTAATTATGTGTGTGTTTTTTTTTCAATTATTTTCTTTTAAATGTAAGAACTGGAGGATGAAAAATATTATCTATAAAAACGAAAGTGGTCATCATGGCTGTGTTTTTGCTCTATGTTTCTAACATTTTCCTTATTCATATATTTATTATCATATTACTTGCTTTTTTTTCTCTTTGTATTCTCTTATTTAATATCGTTTTTCCTTTTTGTTTATTTTCTATTGCATTCTTCCTTCTTCTTCTCTTTTTTTTTGTATGTTTCTTGTTCCTTTCCCCTTATTCATTATCATATTCCTGGCTCTTTTTCTTTTATTTTATATTACTTCTTTAAGTAACCTTTACTTTTATTATCCACATTATCATCTGTTATCCTACTTCTCGTTCCGTTTCTCTTCATTTTCTCCTATTTCTTATTTCTTTCCTCGTTTTTTTTTCTCCCTCCTATCTCACTCACTAATCTTCTTATCTTTTTAATCCTTCTCCTCCATCATCTTTCTGCATCACATCTCTTTCCATCTCTTTTCTCTCCCATCTGTTTCTCCCCCTGCGGTTCCTTCATTCTTTCTCGTTTATTATATTTCCGTCTCTCCTCCATCTCTATTATCTCTCTTTTCCTCTCTTACTCTTCTTCTTCTTTGATATCTCTGTTTATTTCTCTCTCTTTTATCCTGTTTCTACCTTCTTTTGTTTATCTCTTTTTATTTCTCTCTCTTTTGTCCTATCTCTCCCTCCCTTTGTTGTCTCTCTGTCTCCCATGGCATAACCTCCTCCTCCCCTATTTACTATCTCTATTTCTCTCTCTCATCTCTCCCACTTCCCCCATTGTCCCTCCTTCTTCCCTACACCCTCCCCCCTCTCTCGTTATCTCTCCCTCTTTCTCTTATCCTATCTACTCCTACCCTCCTCTGTATATTTTCTCTCTTATCATATTCTCTTGTTACATCGTCCTTCCCTTCTCTCTCTCTCTCTCTCTCTCTCTCTCTCTCCCGTTATCTCTTCTTCTCCCGTCTCATTGTCTCTCAAGCCTTATCCACAATCCTTCCGAATCGATCGTAATATATCCTCTTCATCCGCAGCATCTCGCACTCTATTACCCTCTGCAACTGGCACTGAGTAATGGTCTCTGTTGCAAAGTCCTCTCGAAGAGCATCTCTATGTTGCACAGCCGTCGCCCGCGCCTCCGTCCCTCCGGTGTCTGTGTACAGCTCTGATTGTTGGCTTATCTACCCATAAGCTAACCGTTCACACATATGTGTACACACATACACACATACACACACACACACACACACACGCACGCACAAACACACACACACATACACACACGCACAAAAACACACACACATACACACACACACACACACACAAACACACACACACACACACACACACACACATACGTGCGTGTGTAGCCAATACCCACAACAACAACTCCCCCCCAGAAATGACAGGAGAGACACCATAAACGGATACATAAGTTGATCAGAGGCAGTATGAGTAAGGTGAGTATGAGAGTATGAGGGCATGAGACAAGAGCAAGTCCGGGGGAGAGACATGACCTTCCCATTAACGGCTCACCTCTCTCTACCTCCTCCTCCTCTTCCTCCTCCTCCTCCACCTCCCTTCCTCATTCTTTTGTTGACATTATATTAGCCTCTATTGTCTCACTTATCTCTTTTTACATCTTAGTTTGATCTTCTCTGTCCTTTGTTTCCTTTCGTTTGGAGGTTACCATCTTTCTCTTCCCAAGGACTTTCAAATTCACGAGAAGAGGAATTAAAAGCCTCGCTGAAAAAGGCTTAAAAGACAACCATAATGAGGCGACAATTTCCTAACAGAGATGGCTGAGAACTCGAAGCACAAAGTTTGGAGAACAAAAACATTCTCTGAACAAGGCATTTGAACTTAACAAAGGATGATAATTCCTTCTTGAGTTTAAAAAAGAAGAGAGAGAGAGAGAGAGAGAGAGAGAGAGAGAGAGAGAGATATGCAGAGATAAAGAGAGAAATCGAAAGAAAAGAGAGAGAGAGAGAGAGAGAGAAGGAGAGAGAGAGAGAGAGAGAGAGAGAGAGAGAGAGAGAGAGAGAGAGAGAGAGAGAGAGAGAGAGAGAGAGAGAGAGAGAGAGAGAGAGAGAGAGAGAGAGAGAGAGAGAGAGAGAGAGAGAGAGAGAGAGAGAGAGAGAGAGAGAGAGAGAGAGAGAGAGAGACAGAGAGAGAGAGAGAGAGAGATAAAGAGAGAGAGAAATCGAAAGAAAACAGAATAAGAGAGAAAAGGGTTTAGAGACAAAAAAGAGAAGGAAAACAAAAGTGATAACCTCCGTTGCATAAACTTCTTTCCCATTTATGGATTTTTTCCCCTTTTTTCTCTCAGCAGTCTTGCGGTCTGAACAAAAGAAGATCCGGGGCTGCCTTCGGTCCGGGAAAGTTTGCGCGTTAAATTCCTTCCCGATTGAACCTTCCGCTGATTCAAGAAATCTGACAAAAAACGGAGCGAGCCATTTGTCCGCAGGGGAGACTTGTGAAAACAGATTAGGTCCCGCAAAATTTACACTTTATAATAGTTTCCAATACAGCCAATGCCAGAGTGATTTTCCTTTCTTTTCTCTGGTGACAGACCTTTCCCGCGTGGCTGTGTAATAAATATCTTTTCCTGAAACTATCGGTTAAAAGGTACTCGACAGAGGAAACAGTTAGTCCGAGTGCGCTAAATCAGCCAAGGAAAAGACAAATCGACTATTGTGACAAACGATTATTATGGGTTTATCGACTGCCACGGCATTAAGATAAAAATATGGCCTGGTAATTACACACACACACACACACACACACACACACACACACACACACACACACACACACACACACACACACACACACGTACACACACACACACGCTCACGTATACACACACACATAAATATATATTCATATACATAAATATATATATATATATATATATATATATATATATATGTATACATATATATGTATATATGTATATATGTATATATGTATATATGTATATTTGTATATATGTATATATGTATGTATATATATATATATATATATATATATATATATATATATATATATATATATATATGGATATATGGATATATGGATATATGAATATATGCATATATGTACATATGTATATATGTATATATATGTATATATATAAATATATATATATATATATATACATATATATATAAATGGATATATGGATATATGGATACATGAATATATGCATATATGCACATATGTATATATGTATATATATATATATATATATATATATATATATATATATATATATATATATGTATGTATATAAACATATGTGTGTATTTATGTATATATGTATGTATGTATGTATGTATGTATGTATGTATGTATGTATGTATGTATGTATGTATGTATGCATGTAAGCATGTATGCACGTATGCATGTATGCATGTATGCATACATGCATGTGTGCATGTATGCGTGTATACGTGCATACTTGCATATGCGTGCGTGTGTGAGTGCGTGCGTGCGTGCGTGCGTAGGCCTCCATACCCATGTCCCACGACCACACAGCTCCTGAGTTCTCCACAAGACGGTCCAGATGGAAACATCCAGAAACGAAAGCCCTTCTTCGCAGCGGCGCCGATCCTTTACCGAAAACAAATGAGGATCGAGATGGAGTTTATGACTCTACGCGTGTGAGGAATCGCGGACTCTATTGGCGCCCCTGTTGCCAGGAAGGGACACTTGGCGGGGAGAGTGTCGCCTTTGGCCACGAGGTCTTGGCAAGGATTATAACTGCCTTGTGGAAAACGGGGGAGACTTTCTTGGATTGTATTCGTACGTAAGAACGCATACAGAGATACATGCGCACACAAACACACGCACACACACACACACGCAATCATAAACACACACACACTAACACATGTGCAAACACGTACACACATATAAACACACCTACACGCCCATTCACACACACAGAAGCACACACACACAAACACACACACACACACACGCAGGCACACACACACACACTCACAGCCCATATCGATCACTGTAAATGAAAGAGCGAGAGAGAGACTCCATTAGAAAGAATTCGCCATTAGATATTACTCCAGGGATTTGTGAAGTAGAGAGAAAGAGAAAAAAAGAGAGACAGAGAGAGAGAGGGAGGTAGGGAAGGTAGGAGTGAGTGAGTGAGTGATTGAGTGAGGGAGGGAGGGAAAGAGGGAGTGAGTGAGTGAGGGAGGGAGGGAGGGAGGGAGAAGGAGTGATAGAGAGAAAGAAAGA
>BOPN01000583.1:292500-297500 GCA_017312705.2 Penaeus japonicus | reverse complement strand
TATAACAACGCAATCACACAAAAAACGTAATATGGATTAAAAAAAAACAAAAAAACAATGACAATGATAACATTTCAACAAAATTATAGCAATTACGTCATTAAAGAAACCAAATAGAATAAAAAAAACAAACGTAGTCAAAATTCATGAATGGCGACGTCCCCCTAACTGCCTGGTCATTTGCATGATCTGCTGCACTAATTACCCCGCCGCGGAAAATGTCTCCAAAGGTGGAGTGTCTTCCCGCAGACTTTATGGCCTGCTCATGTGAGGCAACTGCGCGCATAAACCTCTCTCCGCAGAACAGCGCTCCCTTGGAACGCTCTCTAATGGGCTCTTTGGACCATTATCTGTGTATATATATATATATATATATATATATATATATATATATATATATACATATATGTATCCATATATATATGTTTAATGTATATATACGTATTTATATGTATGTATAAATATATGTATATATATATATATATATATATATATATATATATATATGTATGTATACACACACACACACACACACAGACACATATGTGTATAATTAGAACCACTAGCCTACAAGAGCCACTAGAACCATTCAACCAAAAGAACCACATACACCAACTGACTTAACTAACTTGACCCACCTGAAGCAACTGAACCCCTCAAACCACCTTATCCCTTGAACCACTTGAATCAACCACTCGAACCACACGAACCAGATGAACCCAATCCAAACACAAAGCCTAGAACCCCCCCCCCCCCACTTCCTCCCCCTCCTCCCCTCCTCTCCCCACCTAGCGATAAAAATAGACGCACAAACACAAGAGAAAATTTGTCTAAACATAAGACAGCTTTATGTAAACAAGAGACTGAGACCAAGGAAGGCCTGTGAACAATAGCGGAGGTTGTGTTTAAGAAAGACAAAAAAATAAAAAGAAAGACAAGAAAAAAAAGAGCAGATGAAAAAAAGAAGAGAGGGAGAAGAGGGAAGAAGAGATTAAAAGAGAAGACGAGAATAAAGAGACAAAAACACGAAAAATGGGGAAGGAGATGAAATAAAATGGAATAAAACGGGAAACGGAGGATAAAAAAAAGAAGACGAAAGTAAATAAGGCAGAGGAAGAAAGACAAGGGTACAAGAAGAAGACGAAACTAAAGAGGGAAGAAGAGGATAATAAGAAGACGAAAACAAAGAGGCAGCGAAGAAAGGCAGAAACGAACTTAAAAGTCTGCAAAAGTTGTAAACCACTCAACGAAGACGACTCGAGAGCCTAAATATATTCTGGAGGACGTAAGAGGCGACGCCGGGACTTTGGGGGAGGGGGAGGAAGTGGGAGTGAGGAGTGAGGAGTGAGGAAGAGGGACGAAAGAGGAAGAAGAGGGAAGGGAGGGAAGAGGAAAGAGGGGTAGATGGAGAAAATGAGGAGTGAGGAGTGAGGAGTGGGAGTGGGTATGGGGGTGGAAGTGGGAGTGGGGGTGGGTGTGGGTGTGGGAAAGGGAGGGGAAGGGACGGAAGGGGAGGGAGGGAGGAAAGGGGAAGGGGAGGGAGGGGGAGGGAGGGGAGTGGGAGTGGGAGTGGGAGTGGGAGGGGAAGGGACGGAAGGGGAGGGAAGGGGAGGGAAGGGAGGGAGGAAAGGGGAAGGAGGGGAAGGAGAGGGAAGGGGAGGGTGAGGAAACGGAAGGGAGGGAGGAAAGAGGAAAGTGGGGAAGGAGAGGGAAGGGGAGGGAGAGAGGGAGGAGAAAGGGGAGGGAGAGGAAAGGAAAAGGGGGGAGGGGAGTTAAGGAAGGGAAGGAGAGAGAAGTGAGGGAAAGAAAGGGGAGGGAAGGAGAGGGAGGGCGTAAGGGATGGGAAAGAGAGGGAGGGAAGGGAAAGGGAAAGGGAGGGAGGAGAGAGAGAGAAGGGACGGAGAGGGAGAGGGGAGGAGGGGAGAGAGGGGGAGGGAGGGAAGGGAAATGATAGAGAGGGAAGAGAGGGAGGCTGTAAGGGAGGGAAAGGATGGGAAATAGGAAGGAGGGAGGTAGGGGAAGGGGTGAAAGGGGGTATATGAAGGAGACGAGTGAGAAAGAAAGGGAGAAAGGGAGGAGAAAGAATAATGATAATGATAAAAATAATAATGATAATAATAATAATAATAATAATAATAATAATAATAATAATGATAATAATAATAATAATAATAATAATAATGATAATAATAATAATAATAATGTTGATAATAAGGCTAACAATTGAATAATAGTAATAATAATAATGATCATGATATCAATAATAATGATAGTAATGATGATAATAATACCAATACTAATACTAATAGCAATAATAATGATAACGATAATAATAATGAAAATAATAATAAAATTACAACAACAATCATAATAATAACATCTTCATCATCATCATCATCATCCCCATCATCTTCATCATCATCACCATCATCCTCATAATCATTATCGTAATGAAGATAAATAAAAACGATTTGGAAATAATCCGAGCAAGAAACAGCTGACTGCAGCGAAGCGCAACAGGACGCAAGGAAGGCGATTGTGAACGAACTTAGGGAATAAGAAGAGGAAGGAAGGAAGAAGAAGTAAGGGAGGGATGAAGAAGAAGGGAGGAGGAAGAGAGAGGGAGGGATGGAAGGAAGAAGAAGTAAGGGAGGGAAGAAGAAGAAGGGAGGAGGAAGAGAGAGGGAGGGATGGAAGGAAGAAGAAGTAAGGGAGGGAGGAAGAAGAAGGGAGGAGGAAGAGAGAAGGAGGGATGGAAAGGAGAAGAAGAAGAAGAAAAAGAAGGAAGGAACGGAGGAAGGAGAGGATGGAAGAAGATGAAGGAAGGAAGAAGAGGATGGAAGAAGATGAAGAAAAGGAAGAAGAGAGAAGGAGCGAAGGAAAGAAGAAGAAGGAAGGAAGAAGTTGATGGAAGAAGAAGAAGAAGAAGAATGAAGGAAGGTAGAAGGATAGAAGGAAGAAGAGAGGAAGGGGAAAACAAGACAAGAAGGAGAATGGAAGAATGAAGAAGAAAGGAAGGAAGGACGATGAAAGAAAGGAAGAAAAAGTAGAAAGGAAGACGAACGAGAGGGTGAGGGTGGGCGCAGTGGTCATCGGGCGTGGGCGTGCGTAGTTAGCGGCGGACGTGGAAGGGCGTAGTGGGCGGCATACGTGGGTGGGCGGCGGGAGTGGGAAGGCGTAGTGGGCGGCAGACGCGAAAGGGCGTAGTGGGCGGCAGGCGCGGGTGAGCGTTGTGGGCGGCAGACGTGGAAGGGCATAGTGGCGGCAGGTGTGGGTGTGCGGCGGGAGTGGGAAGGCGTAGTGGGCGGCAAGCGTGAAAGGGCGTAGTGGGCGGCAGGCGCGGGTGAGCGTTGTGGGCGGCGGGGGCGGCGATGACGGAGGCGGCGGGGGGCGGGGGGCGGGGGTCGCGTCGCGTCGAGAAAGCGAGTCGTGAAGCCGCTGCGCCCGCCAACTTGGGACAACTCGCGCCCTGCATACGTGATGTGCCACTGTGCTCTCTCACTCGCCCTCCCCCTTTCGCTCACACGTACTCTCCCCATCGTTCTTTCTCTCACTCGCACTCACTAACTTCCTCTCCAGCTCTTGCTCTGTCCTTTTCTCTTCTCTCTCTCTCTTTCTGTTTCTGTTTCTGTCTGTCTCTGTCTCTGTCTGTCTCTCTCTCTCTCTCTCTCTCTCTCCCTCTCCGTCTCTCTCTCCCTCTCCCTCTCGCTCCCACTCCCCCTCCCCCTAACCCTCTCCTTCTCCTTCTCTTTCTCCCTCTCGCTCTCGATCTCTTTCTCCTTCTCCCTCCTCTTCCTTTCCGTCTCTCTTCCTCCTTCTCCTCCTTTTTTCTTTCTCTTCCTCTTCTTCCTCCTACTCCTCCTCTTAATCCATATCTTTATTTTGATTTTCCTCCTCCTCTCCCTCTTCCTCCTCCACATTTTCATTTTCCTCTTCCTTTTTTTTCTTATTCCTTTTCCTTTTCCTCCTCCTCCTCTTCTTCTTTCACCTCCACTTCTTCGTCTTCCTCTTCCTCTTCTTTTTTTATTTTTCTTCTTCCTTTTCCTCCTCCTCCTCCTCTTCTTCTTCCTCCTTTACCTCCACTTCTTCTTCCTCCTCTTCTTCCTTCACCTCCACTTCTTTTTCTTCTTCTTCTTCTTCTTCTTCTTCCTCCTTTACCTCCTCCTCCTCCTTTACCTCCTTCTCCTCCCGAGGAAGAGACGGGTGTTTGATCTCTGTTCTTCGCCGCAATCAACGTCAAGCCATCAACCCTTTCTCTCCCGGATCATGATCAATGATGCTCAGAAACTTTTCCTTTTAGCTTTACCTTCATCATCATCATCATTATCAGCATCTTTCTGAAATATTTTATCTTTGTCTTTATTGGATTTTTTTTTATGAGATTATTGGTAGTTACTGTTGTCATCATTGTTATTATCTATATATTATTTTCGAGTTAATTCACTTTGCATTTAATTAATTTAATTCGAAAATCTCTTTCTCGTCGTGTTTAAGGTTTCCCTTTCATTTATCGTGTAATATTTCTATTGCTTTCTTCTTTCTCTTCCTCCTTCATAGTCTTCCTTTGTCTTTACGTTTCTCCCTCTCTCTTCTTCTCTCTCTCTCTCTCTCTCTCTTGCTTTATCCTTATCGCTTTTCTTACCACTATAAATTTCGCCTTGTATTTATTGCCCATACTGCACCTCCCCGTTTGGTCTGAGAAATATCGCTTCTCCTCTTTTCTTCTAATATTTCCCGATATATTGATTATCTGCGATTGTTTCTGTTCATCACTCCTTACTCCTTCCTCGTCTCCTTGTTTCATCGCCTCGTATTTCGTTATTTCCTAATCTATCTTCTCAATCACTCGTCCCCTTCTGACCTCGATACGGGACGCGATTCAATATCGAAATCCCTTTTACATTTAATCGTCTTTATTCGTAATCACTGTTCCGCCGTTCGGAGTGTAACCAGCGGTCCTTTTGTGACTAAACATTGGACTAAAATGTTCTTTGTTATAG
>BOPN01000583.1:280000-287500 GCA_017312705.2 Penaeus japonicus | reverse complement strand
TACTAATTCCAGCCTCCTCTTCATCCTCTTTCTCTTCATCCTCTGTCTCTTAATCATCTTCCTCTTCATCCTCTTTCTCTTCATCTTCTTCCTCTTCATCCTCTTCCCCTTCTTCCCTTTCGCCTCTTCTTTCCCGTCTTCACCTTCCTCCTTCCCTTTGCTTCTCTTTACCCTTGCCATCATTGTCACTCATGAGAGGGAAGGCGAGGGGAAGGGGAAAGACAGAGGAGAATAAAGGGGAAGAAGAGGATGAGGGAAAGAGAAGGGAGAGGTAAAGAGAAAAGAGAAGGAAGAACAGATAAAGGGAAAGGGAAACGAGGGGAGGAGAGGTGGAGAATCGAGGGAGAAGGGGCAAAAGGAAGATGGAGGGGGAAAGGGAGGGGAGGGGAGGGAAGGGGGAGGGGGAGGGGGAGGAAATATTCCTGTCACAGCGTAACATGTATTGGATTTTTTCTGTGCATTTTATTGGCAAAGCTGAAAAGGGTGCATGTGGACTAGGGTTGGGGTGGGGGTGGGGTTGAGGATGGGGGGTGGGGGTGGGGGTGGGGGCACCATAGGGGAGCGAAGTGCTAACGAGATTTAGGTATTCAAAGTATCTGATTATTTTTGCAATTGAATCTGATCTATTCTGATCTCCAAAAGCAGTCCCATTAATCATTATCTTTCCCTATGCATGGTCATCATTATTGCTACTATCATTATCGTTATCATTATCGGTATTATCATAATCATTATCATTATCATAAGCATCATTATTATCTTTAGCTTTATTGTTATTATAATTATCATTAATACTATTATCACTATTAGCATAATCAATGTCATTGCTATTATTATCACTATTGTCATAATTATCATTACTATTATTATCAATATTATTGTAATTATTATCATTATCATTCTTCCTATCATTATTATCATCATCTTCTTCGTTATCATCATCATCATCACAGTCACCCTCCTCACCCTCACCCTCATCCTCACCCTCACCCTCACCCTCACCATCCTCCTCACCCTTATCCTCACCCTTACCCTCACCCTCCTCACCCTCACCCTCATCCTCATCCTCACCCTTACCCTCACCCTCACCCTCATCCTCACCCTTACCCTTACCCTCACCCTCCTCACCCTCACCCTCACCCTAAGCCTTACCCTCACCCTCACCCTTACCCTCACCCTCACCCTCACCCTTACCCTCACCCTTACCCTCACCCTCATCCTCACTCTCACCCTCACCCTCACCCTCACCCTCACCACCATCATCCTCACCCTTACCCTCACCCTCCTCACCCTCATCCTCATCCTCATCCTCACCCTCACCCTCACCGCCATCACCACCATAACAAAAACAATAACAAAAACAACGTCACCAACACCAATATAATCAGCGTTGCCAAAAGCATCTCAACATCAAAAAGTATAAGATATAGAAAAAAAATGTATGAATAAACCCTCAAGATACAGGAAAATACAACAAACAAGAGAAATAAGAAGAATGAATGGAGCTTCTCAAGGAACAGGAAAATACCTTTTTTTTTTTTTTTTTTTTTTTTTTTTTTTTTTTGCTTTCACTCGCTTGCATCTCCTCGCCGGAAACAGGAAATCAAGAGCGAGTTTCTTGGCCTTCGAGGAGTCAGGGATCTTGGCTGGTGACGTCATCGGAGTGGCGTGAAGTGGTTGTGGAATTGGGATATTGAGATGTAAGTTTGATTGATTGATCTATCTGGTTATTTGTGTTATTATCTGTGTTATTGGTCTGACTGTTCGTTCGTTAGCTGTATGTTTCTTTATATGTTTGTTTATCCTCATATTTGTTTATATATGGGTTTATTAGCATCTCTTTACTTATACATCTGTAAATCAACATATGTTTATTCATATATATGTTTATTCATATATATGGTTATCAACATAATTCTTAATCTATATATCTCTATATCTCCATGTTTCTTTATCTATAGATCTACATATCTTTATCTAAGTGTAATGATCCGTTTCTTTTCCCATCCTCTATTTACGAATTTATTTTTGTTTCGATATACACTGCTACGCCGTGAAGAGAATCGTCGTCTGGGTGTATAATTCAATGGCGTGTTATCGGTACCTCTTCCTCCCCCCTGTGTTGTTCTTACTGACGTGATTCTGCGTTTGTGTTATAACTCTTTGGTTGTAAGCACCGTGTTATTAATTAGCACAGGAACTCGATCCTGGCCTCACCTTAGTTATATCACGTTGCTCGTTCCTTAAGAGTTTGGTTGAGTCGTGTCAGTAAAAACAAAGCGTGGGGAGGGGAGGGAAGATAACTACAACACAGCATTGGAATATAACGAATATAACCTCGTGTGATAACAGTATCATAAAACGGGCTTATCAAAGAAAAAGAGAAAAAAATTAACTCATTACCCCCCCCAACCCCCCCCCCAAAAAAAAAAAAAAAAAAAAGCAAGACCGAAACCATACAAAGGAAAAGAAAAAAAAATCTCCAACACGATATGCCAGATTACATACACCCCGAGCAAAATCTGCCGGAGTTACATCATCTCCCCGCTAAGACGCTATCGTCGGCAAGATTCCCCGCTATCTTGCAGCGTCATCTCCGCCCTCAACGGCAGAGGACGCTGCGGCCGCCGAAGCTCTTCCCCGCCTGCATGCGCTACGGCCTCGCTCAAGACGTAAAGCTGATTACGAAGACGTGTCTCATCACCTCCAAGGAGCGCGGATGGGAAAACGTACCTCGCATCATCATAAGAAAGGGAAAAAAGAAAAGAAAAAAAAAAAGAAAGAGGAATAATCGTCTGGTATAGTGAGGTGGTAAGGGGGAGAGTGGGTGGGGGGAGGAGGAGGAGGAGGAGGAGGAGAAGGAGGAGGAGGGGGAGGAGGGATGGGGGTGGGGTGGGGGGGATTTTGATGAGCATTGTCGAGCATGTTTGATCGTGTGAACTGGAAGAGGGAGTGATATTGTTCCCACGGAGCTGTCGGATATCAAAGATTCAAACTCGTCTCGGCTCTCCGGTTATGTCTTCGTCTTTATTGCCATCGCGATGCCATCTGGCGAGAAAGGACATAAACAAACACAAAAGTCGTCAACAAAAACAAACAAACAAACAAAAGAGTCCAACAATTAAACAACTACATTTCCACTGCACTAAACTATTTTTTTATCTCCCCTATTTCCCTCTAAAACGAAAATATATTTCAGAAAAGAAAGTGAAAAAAAAGGCAAAACCGAAAATGTCGGCATTATATACAGCGTTCTCTCTCTCTCATATCTCTCCAAAAGTACTGTTTAAATTACCAGCCTTTTTCCTTCCCCGGCAAAAGGTAATTATGATCTAGGTTAAAGCGAGCTGTGGCGTGTTGAGTGTTCGAGGAGTGCGCGGCAGACCTGAATTTGGGGACCTGTATAGTCCTGGACCTGAAACTCCTGGTCGTGAGAGCGAAGGAGGGAGCGGGGAGGGTGAGGGTAGGGGTGGATGGGGGGGGGGGAGAGGTAGAAAGAGGAAGGCGAGGCAGGTCTACTGTTCGTACGCGAGAGCCTGGCACTCCCAGGTCACACGACAATAAACAAGCAAAGTCCAACACAGTGCGAGCGACCGCCTGAAGCTCCCTGCCATTACTGAGGGTCGTTATCGCCACGTCTGCTTCATATATAATACACTCCCGCCCAGTATTAGTATGTAAAGTAAACCATTAACCAGTACATAATGGTAATACACTGTACATTACGAGCCTATCACGGCCTCCGAGGTCTTATACGCAGGCCGGATCTGCCAACGCGGCCGCTCGACCAATCACGCTCCGTTACTATTGGTTTTAACGCACATAAATCATAAAAGCTGTGTATACGAGAGATGCCGCGGGCGTGTGCACATCTGATATGTATACATGTACACTGATAACACGTACATAAACGGACTATATCTCGCCCATATACGCATGAGAGCGTGTCAATAATGCCAGATGGGGTTAACACTACATACTACTTAACCCTTGTTGCACGGTGACAGCCCGGAAAGCCAGCCACTCGTTCTCAACTCGGGGCAGCTGGGTCAACACGCTTATCCAACGCGTCGAAAATACAACGGCAAAACGAATTCAAAAAGAACCCCAGCATAAATCCCAATGCACAGTGAAAGCCCCAAACCCCCCGCTCCCCCCCCCTACCCCTACCCCCCTTCCCTGTCGTTTTAGATACGTCCAAATGTTCTCAGCAGTATCGGGAAAAGGTCGTTCCAGCCTTTAACTCAAATCAATAAACATATAAGCACGGAATTTCATGTGCCTTTAGTTCACGTGGAAACGACATAATGTAGTGAAGCTTAAGGTCTTTGCAAGACATTATACTCCCTATAAAACGCTATCACCGAGGCAGTCAACTCCCCGCCCTGACACAGCCTCACTGCAGGTTATGAGGTACTTTGCACGGGCTCTGTTTGCTGTGCGAGTGGGCTTGCGGCCGACGTTGCAGCGCTGGGGCGTGTGTGGCCTTCTTTGGCGCTCTGGTTGTCGCTCTCTCTTAGTCTGATTTTGAACTTCATGTTTATATACATACAATGATCATGATAACAATAAAACAAAATAATAATATCAGTATTAAGGATAATGATAATGATAATGATAATAATACTAATGATAACGATAATGTTAATGATAATAATTGTAATAATAACAATAACATTAATATATATAAGGATAATAATCATAACAATAAAAAAAAATAGTAATAACAAAAATAATAATAACAATAATAGTAACAACAATAAAAACAACAAGAATGACAGTAATAATGGTAATGATTACAATAACCATACAACGAAAAAACAACAACAGAAAAACAAAAGAAATCCCATTCGATATCACTAAACCCAATCTATCGTAGCTTAAATACCCCCCCCCCCCCCCCCCGTCTATCCTTACAAGCAGAGCTGAAAATCCACATAAATCGAATAAGATTTTCACGCACATAATAAAAAAGAGTAAAACAATCACCCATAGATTTAAAAAAAAAGAAGTTTCATTGACTCATTTCGATAAAAAAAACCTTGAGGCCGAATGAAAGCCCAGAATAACACTAATTAAAAGTCAACAAAATAAGGGCATTCTAAGTTGATTATGGTAATGAGGAAATGAGAAGAAGAGAGACGAAGGGAGACGGGAGGGGTGAGATAGAAAAAGAGGTAGGGGGAAATAGTGGAGGAGAGAGAGAGAAATAGAGGTAAAGGAAGGAGAATGGGAGGGAGAAAGAGAAGAAAGATGCAGGATGAAGGGGAAGGAAGAGAGAGAGAGAGAGAGAGAGAGAGAGAGAGAGAGAGAGAGAGAGAGAGAGAGAGAGAGAGAGAGAGAGAGAGAGAGAATGAGTAGGAGAAAGAGAATGAGGAGGAGAAAGAGAATACGAGAGAAAAGAAAGAGAGATAGGTAGATAGATATAGAGAGAGTGAGCAATAGAAAGGGAATGCAAGAGAAAGAAAAAATAAATAGATAGATAGATAGATAGAGAGAGAGAGAATATAGACGAGAAAGAGAATGAGAGACATATAAAGAGAAATAGAAAAAGATAGAAAAAAAGTAAAAAAAGAGAAACAAAAATAAAAGAGAGAGAAAGAAAAATAGACAAAGACAGAATTAAAATAAAAGAGAGAGAAAGAAATAATAGAAAAAGACAGAAAGAAAAATGCAAAAGAGAGAGAAAGAGACATAGAAAGAGAGAGAGAGAGAGAGAGAGAGAGAGAGAGAGAGAGAGAGAGACAGAAAGAGAGAGAGCAGAAATTACAAGCAGCAAAACTCCCTATTCTAGCGTTCCTTTCCAAGTGAATTCTTAAAGAACATTTCCAAACACGAGAACTGGCTGAAGAATCCACGGAAATCCTTAATCACGCTTCTGTGTTTTAATATCAACATGATCGAATAATGTTGTTGCTTGTCTTATTTCTATGTTCCTTCTTCGTTAATTATACAACTGATTTCTTCTTATATGTTCATTTAAGTACTCATATACCGTATTTATTCTGTTACCTACACGTTCTTTAAGATGTCTAATGAGTTCCGCCAGTTTGTTTGCCCATTTCCTTGAAAAAAAGAAAAAAAATGTATCTTTTAAATTATGTAATTCATCTACGTGTATCCGAGTACAAGCATGTTTACCTTAAAGGCGCCCAACGTGTATCTGTTTATAAGTATGTTGACTTTAAAGACGCGCCTGCCAGTGACTCCCTATGCTGGAAATTTTATACTTTAACAAATTTCCGAATCTTAAAAAGGTGTTTATCCTGTTACGCTAGGGAGCTCATTAGCCTTTTTTAGCCTATTAAAATGTAATTACTATCAGCACATTGCAAAGGGTCCATCTAGCTCTTTAATACATATATATTTTTATGGTTTCTGATAGATAGTTTTATTTCTGTTTCCTATTATTATCTACTAAGTTTGGTTCCGTTAGGTTATATCAAGTTAGATTTGGTTAGGTTATGTGTAGTTAAGTTAGGTTAGGTTATGTGAAGTTAAGTTAGGTTAAGTTAAGTTAAATCAAGTTAGGTTAGGTTAAGTTAAATCAAGTTAGGTTAAGTTAAATCAAGTTAGGTTAGGTTAAGTTAAGTTAAATCAAGTTAGGTTAGGTTAAGTTAAATCAAGTTAGGTTAAGTTAAATCAAGTTAGGTTAAGTTAAGTTAAATCAAGTTAGGTTAAGGTAAGTTAAATCAAATTAGGTTAGGTTAAGTTAAGTTAAATCAAGTTAGGTTAAGTTAAGTTAAATCAAGTTAGGTTAGGTTAAGTTAAATCAAGTTAGGTTAAGTTAAGTTAAATCAAGTTAGGTTAGGTTAAGTTAAGTTAAATCAAGTTAGGTTAAGTTAAATCAAGTTAGATTAGGTTAAGTTAAATCAAGTTAGGTTAAGTTAAGTTAAATCAAGTTAGGTTAAGTTAAGTTAAATCAAGTTAGGTTAAGTTAAATCAAGTTAGATTAGGTTAAGTTAAATCAAGTTAGGTTAAGTTAAGTTAAATCAAGTTAGGTTAAGTTAAGTTAAATCAAGTTAGGTTAGGTTAAGTTAAATCAAGTTAGGTTAAGTTAAATCAAGTTAGGTTAGGTTAAGTTAAATCAAGTTAGGTTAAGTTAAGTTAAATCAAGTTAGGTTAGGTTAAGTTAAATAAAGTTAGGTTAAGTTAAATCAAGTTAGACTAGGTTAAGTTAAATCAAGTTAGGTTAGGTTAAGTTAAATCAAGTTAGGTTAGATTAGGTTAAGTTAAATCAAGTTAGGTTAGGTTAAGTTAAATCAAGTTAGGTTAGGTTAGGTGAAGTTAAATCAAGTTTAGTTAAGTTATATTAGCATAGACTATCTTACATCAGCTTACGTTAAGTAAAATAAAAAATTACGGAGTCTAAACCATCACGAAACCTCACCTCTTTCTCCGAAAAGAGGAGGTGAATATTCATAGCAGATCCTTTGGAGCGAAGATCAAACAATATGAAACATCTCCCTCCTCTCTTCTCCCTTTTCTGATAATTTGGAA
>BOPN01000583.1:255000-257500 GCA_017312705.2 Penaeus japonicus | reverse complement strand
GGAGAGAAAGAGTAGAAGAGAAAGAAACGGAGAGGGAGAGCGAAGAGAGGCAGAAAGAGAGTGAGAGAAAAACGGAGAGAGAGAGAGGGCTGGAGGACGGGGGAAAGAGTAAGGGAGAAATCGGAGAGAGAGAGAGAGCGATGGAAGGAGAGAAAGTGAGAGAGAGAAAAACGGAAAGCGAGAGCGAAGGAATGGGGGAGAAGAGAAAAACGAACAAAGTGAGCGAAGAGAGGGAGAAAACAGTAAAAGGTAAAGAGCGAAAGAGAGAAAGAGTAGGAGAGATAGACGGAGAGAAAGAATAAAGAAGAGAGAAACGGAGAGGAAGAGGAAAGACCAGCAGAAAAAGAGGGAGAGAGAGAGACAGAGAGAGAGTGCGAATGAAACGGGGGAAAGAGTAAGTGATAAATTGGAAAGAACGTGTGAGAGAGAAAAACGGAAATGAAGAACGAGGGAAGGGGGATAGAGAAATACGAAGGGAGGAAGAAAACAATAAGAAAAAGCGAAAGAGAAAGAGATCTGTATTACTGTATGATATGCCTTCCTCTCTTTCGCCTTTCCCATTCCTTCCGGCCCCTACTTCTCTATTAGGGAGAGAGAGAGAGAGAGAGAGAGAGAGAGAGAGAGAGAGAGAGAGAGAGAGAGAGAGAGAGAGAGAGCGAAGGAAAGAGAGAAAGAGAAGGAGAGATAGACGGAGAGAAAGAGTAGAAGAGAGAGAAACGGAGAGGGAGAGCGAAGAGAGGCAGAAAGAGAGTGAGAGAAAAACGGAGAGAGAGAGGGGGGTGGGGGACGGGGGAAAGAGTAAGGGAGAAATCGGAGAGAGAGAGAGAGCGATGGAAGGAGAGAAGTGTGAGAGAGAAAAAAGGAAAGCGAGAGCGAAGGAATGGGGGAGAAGAGAAAAACGAACAAAGTGAGCGAAGAGAGGGAGAAAACAGTAAGAGGTAAAGAGCGAAAGAGAGAAAAAGTAGGAGAGATAGACGGAGAGAAAGAACAGAGAAGAGAGAAACGGAGAGGAAGAGGAAAGAGCAGCAGAAAAAGAGGGAGAGAGAGAGACAGAGAGAGAGTGCGAATGAAACGGGGGAAAGAGTAAGTGATAAATTGGAGAGAACGTGTGAGAGAGAAAAACGGAAATGAAGAACGAGGGAAGGGGGATAGAGAAATACGAAGGGAGGAAGAAAACAATAAGAAAGAGCGAAAGAGAAAGAGATCTGTATTACTGTATGATATGCCTTCCTCTCTTTCGCCTTTCCCATTCCTTCCATTTCCTTCTCTATTCCTCAATTTATCCCTCCATTTCTTATTCTCAAGATGGAGATAAAGTCAAGACTGACTCTGAAATAGACAGTGAAAACACTTCACCGATCACTGACATGAAAATGTAATGAGAGAAGGAAGGAGATTGGGAGAGAGAGAGAGAGAGAGAGAGAGAGAGAGAGAGAGAGAGAGAGAGAGAGAGAAGAGAGAGAGAGAGAAACAGAACGAGAGAAAAAGCACGAGCACTGAGAGAAAGAGATGGAAGAGAAATCGGGCTCAGAAGACCAGTGTTTGCCAGCACGCGCGCTCTCTGTGTGTTCAATGTATTTTTGAGCAGCGAGTCAAGTTATTAGGAGAAGGTATAGAGAGCGCGCGGCTATGTGTATGGGGCCAGGGTGAATGAACGAGCGTCGACTGAATGTGATTCCTAGTCGTACGGCAGTCGACTGAATGTGATTCCTAGACGTACGGCAGTCGACTGAATGTGATTCCTAGACGTACGGCAGTCGACTGAATGTGATTCCTAGTCGTACGGCAGTCGACTGAATGTGATTCCTAGTCGTACGGCAATCGACTGAATGTGATTCCTACTCGTACGGCAATCGACTGAATGTGATTCCTAGTCGTACGGCAGTCGACTGAATGTGATTCCTAGTCGTACGGCAATCGACTGAATGTGATTCCTAGTCGTACGGCAATCGACTGAATGTGATTCCTAGTCGTACGGCAATCGACTGAATGTGATTCCTAGTCGTACGGCAGTCGACTGAATGTGATTCCTAGTCGTACGGCAGGCGAGGGAATCCCCGGGGACAGTTGAACATCAATCAAGTAAATCAAACTGAAATTCAATATCAATAATTGCAATAATTATATCAATAACTGCAATACTAATACGAAATACTAATACTAATAAGTGTCAAACACAACACGTGAAACAGAAGTGACATACACCCAATAACAAAAAACCGAAGCATACCAACAAAACGCTCAAAATAAACCCCGAACCCCGTTCAGCACACATCTAATGAACTTGTATTGATACCGAAACAACCAGGAAAATATATCGCCCCGTCAGACGCGAGTGAAAAAAAGGAAAACAAAAAAAACACAATGGCGGTGGGCAAGACTTCATTTTTCGACGAAGTTCCCCCTCGTCAGCATATATAGGGGAGGGAAATACGCTTATTGAGGGGCCCCTCCACCATTACTCCGACGTTATGCTTACTGAGTGGCTTGGGTGGTTTCA
>BOPN01000583.1:227500-232500 GCA_017312705.2 Penaeus japonicus | reverse complement strand
GGGTTGGGGTGCACCGAGAGGGGAGCGAGAGCAGTGAAAGCCTTCTACAATAATCCCTCGTCCATCACGGCGTCGGATTCCGCATTAAATTGATGAGAAACAGCAAGACTGCGTTTTAGTGCCTTGGTCGTCGAGCCCAGTCGTTTTTGCCGAAATAAAAGTGTCGAGTGACAAGTTGTGTCTTTTGATACCTTTTTTACGGTCATTTTATATGAGCAACATTAATTCTGGAGTGACAAGTGCTGTCTTCATATACACGCTGTCATTCTTTCGTATAAAAAGCGTTTTATCTGCGAAGTGACAAGCCCTTTCTTGCACATTTTACATATGTAGTTCATTCATATTCAAGCGAAAATATATATATATTTTTTTTCATTTCATTTGCTGAAAAGGTAATGAGAATAAGATTTAGTGCTATGATAAGCAGTTGTCTGATAACTCTAAGTGATATGGCTTGCTTGCATTTTGTGATATTCCATGTTTCCCTATTTATATCTTCCCACTAGCTGTCACTATAGAACACGTGTAAACGCATCATTATAATACTCTCATGTAATACTCTCATAATGATCACGATAATCATAACCATCAATCAATTCAGAACAAGCTTTTCGCCATCACTATAAACCTATGATTAGATATATGCGTTTAAATCTAAATATGTTACCATCCTGACATTATATTACCACAATGATGCAGTAAGAATACAGTCGAATAGCTATATCAACAAACCATACTAAAATGCAATGCCTTTGGTATTGAAATGCTGAGAAGCTATTCCCTAGACTTTCGCAGCGAAAGACCTCGTAAACTCCGCCACCATCATAATCAGTACAGCTGCGATTTTCCTATGACCGTTTATATTCCTTCTGCTAACGAGGAAAGTTAATAAATTACGCACTCGTCACTTGAGGAATCCTCGTCCCAAGTGACTCCTCGAGTTTCCAAGGAAATCTGCAGTGCGTTTCACTTCACGGTAGGTGCAGGGACGTGTCGAAAAAAATCATGTATTTGAAAATGGTGCTATTTTTCTTTGTAATTACAATTAATGTATGTGTTTCATGTCTTTTCTTTTAGGTACGAGTATACGTGTGTATTTCCGATATATATATTTTTTTTTATTTTTTATTTAGCTTTGAAATCATTTAATGTTATAGATATGACATGACAGAGAAAAGTTTGAAAATGCTTTGTTATCACGGCTCTGAAAGTCTGGCCAAGAAAAACAAGAACGAATATATAAAACAAATAGAAACTAAACAAATACCGAAGATTAAACAAAGGCACCCGACTCTCAAAACACCAAATGTTTAAAATACCCTCAGGAAAAAAAAAAAAAAAAAAAAAAAAAAAAAAATAGGCAGCCATCCCGGTAACCTGATTTTCCAACCAGCAATAAAGTCGATTAGATAACCGCAACACCGCATGTAACTCGACCGAAAGAACAGGGCCTCGAAAGGGCATTAGTTTCCCCAGTCGGCCGCGAAACCCATCGACCGGAAGAGACGGTTTCTCCGCCGTAATAACCGGCGACTTTACGGGGCGAACGCTGTCCGATTCTCGCCCGCGGGACAAAAGGCCTTCCCGCGGACCTAATATATGCTGAAGGAAAGGGATTAAGATAGCATTGTGGTTAAGATGAGGTTTCTTGCCTTTAGAGAAGAAAAATGAGGATAAGGCGAAGAGAGAGGAAGATATGGAGGAGACGAAGAAGAAGAAGATGAACAGGAAAAAGACGAGGATGAAGAAGAACCGGGAGAAGAAGAAACAGAAGAAGCACAAATAGAAAAAGAAGAAGAAAGATAATCATGAGAACAGTAAGGACCAAAAGAAGAACCAAAAACCAGAACCAGAAGAAGAAGAAGAAGGAGGAGGAGGAGGAAGAAGAAGTATAAGAAAAGGGAGAAGGGAAGGAATTCGGAACAGTGTCAACTCAACGCCAAAAGACCGTCGATATTAAGACGCGAAAGGAAAGGAAAGGAAAGAAGGAGGGGAAAAGACCTCAGAGAAGAGAGGAGGAGGATGGCGGGAGGGGAAAATGGACAGAAGAAGAGGGGAGTCAACCCGAAGAAGAGGGGCAGGGGGAGGGGGAGGGGAAGAGGGGCGGAAGGGTAGGAGCGGAAGTAATATGGAAAAGGCAGTGATCCAACACGTGGCGAAGGAGGGCGAGTGATGTAGGGGGCGAGGGAGAAAGAGGGAGAGGGGAGACCACGGCGGGAGGGGGGAGGGGGGAGGGGGGTAGGGTGTAGGGCTGAAGGGAAAAGGGATGAAGTTTATATCTTAACGTTCCTATTTTGTTTTTTGCTTTACACTAATAACATCTTCATCCACATTATTATAAGTATAATCAATTATTAATTCAAACACTATCATTATCATTAATATCATTATTACGACTACTATTACGCACACACGCGCCTCTCTCTCTCTCTCTCTCTCTCTCTCTCTCTCTCTCTCTCTCTCTCTCTCTCTCTCTCTCTCTCTGTGTGTGTGTGTGTGTGTGTGTGTGTGTGTGTGTGTGTGCGTGTGCGTACATCCCTCTCCAAGTGTCAGTGACCCGGCGAGAGGCCAAGGCAACGTTCCGGCTCGCGCCCTTCCTCCGACCACGAGCCTCTCATGCATCACGCACCCCGTAATAGAACACAATGCATGAAACACCCTTAAATAAATAGCTTTACTGCCTCCTCCTCCTCCTCCCTCCCTCCCCCCCTTCCCCCCCTTCTCCCCCTCACCCCTCGACCCGAATCACACCAATAGACACACAGACACACAGCCGCAAATACACACGACAAGTGCAACTAAAACAAACGGCGCTTCCCTCCTTCACGTTAAACAAGTCACCAAAGTTATAGTGGCTGTAAATCTCCGCGGAATGTGCTCTCCGGACGGCTCATAATGGCGCTCCTCTGCCGGTGGTTAGTCATCGGCAGGACCGTTTCCTTCGACCGGACTATCAGCAACTCCTCCTCCTTCGCTTCCTGTTCTGAGAGGTCTGTCGGTTCCATTCTCCTTTTTTTGTGTGTCCTTTCTACTGCTTTGTCGTTATTTTTATTATCATTCTCATGACCATAATAAAAAGTTTAATCGTCCTTATCATCTTTATCATTTTCACTTTTAATATCAATACTATTATTATCATTTATTATAACTGATATCATTATAAATTTCATTATTATTATTATCATCATCATTATAATCATTTTTATTGTCAATATCAATATCATCATTATAATCACCATCGTCATCACCATTAAAATCAGAACATCATTATCATCCCTTTTCCTCCCACTCTTTTTAAAACGTTTTTTTTCCTTCTACATGTGTATCGGCTCCACATTCTTTATGCCCCCCCCCTCCCGCCTTTTTACATGTTTATCGGCTCATTTCTTTATCTCTCTATCTCTTTCCATGAGCTCCCACTACTCTTCCACGTTTTTTTTCCTTTTACAAGTCTATCAGCCACACTTCCTTCACCCTCGCTCCTGTATCCGAAAACCATAGCCTTACTCACACTTATGAACTCCCTCGCGCTCCTCACGGTAGAGTTCCTGTCTCTCACTCTAAACCGTAGCTTCGGATCGAGATGGAGCGAGACGGGTTCCGGTGACAGATAGCCTGTGGTGGCCATAAACACATGCTTTGCAACGCTTCCCACACACTTTCCTGGACGTATACCTTTCGTATTTGGGTCGTATTATCGTCCCTCTGGCATATGGTTTGTTTATGGTTGTTACTCCACAGTGAAAGGTTCGCTGGAGTTTCCAACGAGTCAGTTAGTTCTATAACGGTTAACGCATTACAAACATACAGGTCATTCCTTATCTAATACCATACACATTCATGGCGAGCGCAGATATAAACTTCCGCCTCGCTAAGCTTATAAATAAAAGCGGCCATTACAATAAATAGCGGACAACATTTCGAGGCGCGGCAACTGCCAGAGGATCACGTCCCTGTCAATAAATACACTCCTGAGATTACACGCATTCATTCACTCTCTTCATGATCCAACAAATATCGAATAACGTCACGTCCCCGAGCTGTAAACAGAGACAACCACCTTGCCAAGAGCTTACACACATGCCTTGTAAACGCACACACATACGCAGAGAAAGAGAGAGCGAGGGGGGGGGGAGTGTCTGTGTGGGGGGGGATGGGGTAGGAGAAGTGAAGGGAGATGAGGAGATGAGAGGAGAGGAGAGGAAAGAGAAAGAAAAGAGAGAGGTAGCGGGGGGGGGGATACACACACGCACACCCAAAGAATGAGTGAAAGAGAGAGAGAAAGAGAAAGCACGCGTTTCCTTGTCCGGAAAACCATCGGCGAGCGTCAACATGCTTCTCCCCCCCCCCCTCCCCCTCACCCAAGAGCGTGCGGGGATCCTCCTAATTCACTCGAGGAGAGAGATTGGAGATCTTTCAATGTCTCGGGGATCCTTCCGGCCAGAGCTGACTCGCATCTTTCATCCGGCTCGAAGTGGCGGTCACTGTCGCTCGGCGGGGAACGATGTCGCTCAGCTCGACCTTTCTCCGACAGGGGTAGCCTCGTGCCTCCGCCCGTGATGATGCAATAATGTATTTCCTCGGACTGTGGCTCGGGGGCAGGACTTGCAATACGCGTTTAATTGCAAGGATGCGAGATAGCCTTTGAGAGGGAATTGCATCCTCTTAGTAGGGTTGGTTTGGTTTCTAAATATTCTTTGTTCTCATTTTTATATTTACAATTTGTATGCTTAATTCTTACCATTGTTAATGTCATAATCATTACCCTTTGAGCCATCGGCATTATTTCCGTTAAGAGCATTACGAACATCCATGTTATTTTCGTATCATCATATAATTATTATCATTAATCATTATTATTGTTATTACTATAATAAATGTTTTGGCCTTTGATGCGTTTATCGTCATTCTCTTTTATCTACATCCCCTTTTCCTATTACTATGACTGCTCTCATTCTTCACCGAGTTGACCCCAGACTGCTTCTTAGGTCAACAACTGC
>BOPN01000583.1:217500-222500 GCA_017312705.2 Penaeus japonicus | reverse complement strand
CATCATCCTTCTTTTGTTTTGGCGGTTCTCCATCCTAATGCATCATTCTCCTCCATGTTTCCTTTACTCTAGGCTTCTGGCAATCCTTCTGTTCTCCCTCCAGTGAAGGAGTCAACAAGATATAACTCAAGAGCGCGGGATATTACTCGGGATTTCATTCAGTGAACGAAACGGGTCGTGATACACATGGAAGCAGCCAGTTGCTTCTCAGCCAATAGACTCCCGCTCTGGCCAGATGCGGTCTCTGATTGGCTCTTCCCTCCGTGGTTAATTTTGCGGGATTTTATTTGGCGCGGAACACTAACTCGTATTGAAAACCGCAATTCGACAGCTGATGGTAATCACCCAATGATATTAAAAGATGAATAAACTATTACAGGCCTAACCAGTAAAGTGAGTGTTCCTTGTATTCGCTGTAAGATTCCTTTCAAAAACGTTCATTCACAAGAAGAGAACGTAATTCTTAGTCCGCTAAGTACACAAAAAATCGGAGTATACGACTTGGAATCTAGTACAAAACATGTTGCATCTGGCCCGATGAATGGAAAAGAAGAAACAAAAAAATCTAACCTGATTTTTACCGGGTCGGAATTGAGATGCATCATCAGCCTGATTAATCTTAACTTAGAGTGATTTACATGTGCGGAATAGTCGGTAATCTTCACGTTAACAGACTCTCCTTTTAACCTGAAGCACATCCGATTTTTGTGATCGTTTTAGCTGCCACGGTTTCGGTAAAATTTGCATTATAACTGCACGGAGCTGGATAATCAACACAATAGCCAGCCGATATGAGGATGCCAGTTACGATATGAATATTCAGGCTGTCGAGAGCAGTTCAGTTCCCTTGGGTAACGTCCAGTGACAGCCGGGTAATGCCACGGGAATGTGACAAACAGGAACTCCTCTTCGTGCATTCCCTTTCCGGCTCCTGGTCACTTCAATGGGTCGTTAATTCGTGGAAATCTTTGAGCAATAAATTATCTATAGGATTAGGGTGTCCCCCTTTCGGTTGCTTTGTTCTTTTTCTTTCTATTTTTCTTTGTCTTAGTTTAGCCTCGGCTTCTTGTCTTTTGTTGTGTTTTTACTCGATTCTCCCCTCTCATTTCTTCCCTCCTGCCCCCTCTCTCCTTCCTTTTCTGGTGTTTCCCGCTTACTTTAATTCCCTCCACTTTTCTTTTCACTTTCCCTTCCTCTCTTCTCTCCTTCCCTCTTCCTCCGACGACTTCCCTTCTTCCTCCTCTGTTAATCTCCCCTCCCTCTCAAATTCCCATCCGTTTCCCCTTTTTCCCTTTCCTTTCGCCCTCTCCACCCTCTTTCCTCTCGCCCTAACTACCTCCCTTCCTTTCGCCCTCCCCATCTCTCTTCCTCTCCCTATCCTCACCTCCTTTCTTCTCCCTCTTTGCATCAACTTTCACTCTATCTTACCTTCCTTCCTCCCTCCCTTTCACTTTCCTTTCCTTTCTACCTTTTCCTTCCCGCTCCTTCTTTGTTTCCCTCTCTCTTATTCTCTCATGTTCTCTCTCTCCCTCTTTCTTCCCTCTCTCTCCTTCTTTTCTTTCCTCTCGTTTTCCCTCTCTTCCTCTTTCTTCCCTCACTCTCATTTTTGCTTTCCTCCCACTTTCCCTATCTCTCCTTCTTTACTTCCCTTCCCTCCGCTTGTCTCGCCTTCTCTTCCCCTCTTACTCTCCCTATCTCTCTCTCACCCCTTTCTTCTTTATCTCTCCTATTTTCCTCTTGCTCTGACTACCTGCACCCCGCTTTGCTTCCCTTTCTCCTTCCTTCTCTCTCTCTTTCTTCCTCCCTTCCTCCCTCTCTTTCCTTCCCAACCCCTCTTTATCCCTCCCTCCCCCTCTCCATTCCTCTCCCCTTCTCCCCCCCCCCCTCTCCATTCCTCTCCCCTTCTCTCCCCCCCCCTCTCCATTCCTCTCCCCTTCTCCCCCCTTCCCCCCTCTTTATCCCTTCATCCTAACAACATGTCAATAACACGTTCTTTTATCACGAAGAAGCGACCGCTGCCTTGAAATGGGAAGAATATTCTTTGTTATTGATCATACCATTTTTATCTCCATTGTTAACAGGGCACTACTCTTGTTACTGTTGTTTTAGTGTTAATGCAGGGGTTATTATCGGCACTTCAGTTTTCTTTATTGCCATTTTTGTTAATACCTCTATTATCATTACTGTTGTTATTATTGATATTTGTGTTATTGCTCCTACTACAATTACTACTGGTGCTACTGCTACTACTGTAACTACTATTACTATTACTGCTGATATTACTATTACTACTGATAATAATACTAATACCAATTCTCGTTATAATAGTAACAGTAACGATAATGAGAGTAATAATAATGATAATGAAAAGTATATTATTACTAACAGCAACACAAGAATAATCCAAAGCGTAAGAAGCAAAGGATGAAAAAAAAACAGAAGCAGAAGAAAAAGAGAAAGAAGAAAACGCGAAAAAAGTAAAGAAAATATAAGAGCAAGCCGAAGAAGAAGGCTAGAAAGAGAGAAAGAGAGAGATAAAAAGATCTACTGGACGGATACGACATGAATGTTTCTATTGAGGCGAAACTCCTATCACATAAACCGTCCTCCTTCAGACTACTTATTTTCGCATATTCCCTCTCTCACTCTTTCTTTATCTATCTATCTCTCTATCTATCTCTGTCTCTATCTCGCTCTCTATCTATCTAGCTCTCTCTCTCTCTCTCTCTCTCTCTCTCTCTCTCTCTCTCTCTCTCTCTCTCTCTCTCTCTCTCTCTCTCTCTCTCTCTCTCTCTCTCTCTCTCTCTCTCTCTCTCTCTTTCTCTCTCTCTCTCTCTCTCTCTATCTCTCTATTTATCTATCTATATCTCTCTCGCTCTCTCTCCCTCTCTCTCTCTCTCTCTCTCTATATATATGTGTGTGTGTGTGTGTGTGTGTGTGTGTGTGTGTGCAGTTCTTAAAAGCTTACTGGATATTTCAACTCGTTTCTTGCAATACATTTTAGAAGGTAGGGAAACTACCAAAGCTCGATAAATTTACAAGTACTTAATAATGAACTAATCATCTTTTTTCAAAGAAAAGGGATGTAAATACCGCGCAGAGTGAATGTAAAGGGAGCAGATTTAAGATTCATTTACTGTGACTTGAATTCTCGATTTGTAATGCTGAGGTTAAAGAATAAGTTATGATAGGACTGAATCTAATAGTGATGGTGTTGGTGGAAGTGATGATGATGGTGATAATGATTATAATGGTGATGATGATAATGATGATGGTGGTGATGGTGACGACGATGATGATGGTGGTAGTGATGGTGAGGGTGTGATGATGGTGGTGGTGATATGATGGTGATGGAGAGGATGATTTCCTCGTGATTTCTTTCCTCAGTTACCCCGAGAGGCCAACGATAATGAAACTAATGACAGTTGATCAAAGTAACAATAACCCGAATGATAATATTGAAACGACGATAATAATAACTACCGTAGCGAAAGACCCCTGAAAGAGACTCCAGGAGAAAGCAGCAGATGCAAATGGCAAGACAGGAAGAGCCCGAACGACGCGTGTCCAGGATAATACAAGATAACAGCGCCAGGGTTGCACAAGTATTCTTCGCTCTGACGGAGTGTCCGGGGAATAACATGTCTCTACATCAGATCTGCTGTTACGTGCTGTTATCAAAGGGCAAGAGCCATTTCGCCCAGTGGGAGTTACAGCTATTGGGCGCCGCGTTGTGGAGCGAGGCGTGGCGAGTGTACTTTCGGGGTGTCGAGACGAGAACTCGGGCTCGGGGTGTCGTGCGTGTATTGCACAGGGACAGGTCCTTTGGCCGTGGGAAGCAACGTTGCAGAGTGTGATGTTGGCGTGTAGCTGATATCGGGAAATTGCATATTGCGTGGATCTGAAAATGGCATTGTTATCTGATATTGCAGATTTCGTTCATCATGCAATAGAGCTGAATCGATATCGAATCCTTATCACGCCACGTATCACATTCATCATCGTCACATCAAAACCGACCAAAGAACCGCCATATGAACCCCTTAACCCCAATGAACCCATTTACATCCTTCAAATACAACATCCACCTACCCGACCAACCAAAAATCCAACTTCACAATCCTCCCTCCAACCCAAACGAAACACCAGCGAAGGATATAAAGCGAGAGAGACACAAGATTCAGTTTACACGAGTCTGACCTTCGACGCTGACGGACGACCCTCTCCCGAGTGTCTTCGCTATTGTTTCCCTACAGCATTGTACAGCCTCGGGGAGCTTTTGTACTGTACATCTCCTGCTCTTTCGAGACTTCCTGGAGCTCTGGCTCTGGCGCTGTACTCCAAACTTCGTTAGATTAAGGAGCACCTTTTGTTATGTATATCGCTTTTTCTGTAGGTCGTGCGAGGACGTGTAGGTTTATGTGCGCCAGGTTTTATGTTTAATTCATGTACATATGTACGTTTCTCCTTCTGTTCCTTTCTTTTGCGTTACCCCTCTGTCTCTCGCTCCCGGTCTCTCTCTCTCTCTTTCTCTCTTCTCTTCTCTTCTCTTCTCTTCTCTTCTCTTCTTTCCTTTTCTCCTCTCCTCACATTTCCTTTCCTCTCCTCTAATCTCATCTCTTCTCGTCTCTTGTCTTGTCTTGTTTTGTTTTGTCTTGCCTTCTCCTCTCATCTCCTCTCTTCCCTTCCCTCTCTTCTTCTCCTCCCTCTTTCCCTCTCCCACTCTCTCCTTCTCTACCTCCCTCTCTTCCTACCTTCCTCCCTCCCTCTCATCCTCCCTCCCTTCCTTCCTCCTTCCGTCTTTCCGTCCCTTCCTACCTCCGTTCCTACATCCTCCACTCCCTCCCTCCTCCCCTCCTCCACCCCGACCCCCCACTTCTCCCCATCTCTCCGCCGATGATTTGCAACTTGAAGCGAATGAAATACTCAGCCTATCACACTCCTTATCACTCTGTACTTTATCGCCCTCCTAAAGTCTCATCATAATGTTGTTTAAGCGT
>BOPN01000583.1:207500-210000 GCA_017312705.2 Penaeus japonicus | reverse complement strand
TTTTCTTCCTCTCTCTCTCTCTCTCTCTCTCTCTCTCTCTCTCTCTCTCTCTCTCTCTCTCTCTCTCTCTCTCTCTCTCTCTCTCTCTTTCTCTTTTTCTTTTTCTTTCTCTGTCTCTTTTTTTCTCTCTGTCTCACGGGCTCCTTATCTTCCTCTTCTTCCTCTTCATCCTCCTACTACTACTACAACTATTACCACTATTACTACTAATACTAATACTACTACTATTACAATCTCACCTGCTACTACTACTACTACCATTACTGCTACTATTACTACTACTATTACTACTAATATTATTCCTACCCTTGCTCCTACTCCTATTCCCATTTCTACTCCTACTCCTACTCCTCCTTTATTCATTCCGAATTAGACTCAGGAAATGGCACCTTGAATGCGTAAGTCACCGTCACTGAATCATCTGCTGTGACCTGGCGAGTGGCGCCACTAAGATGAAAGCTGCGACTCGAATCCAGTGACTTCGAAGTGCCTGCGAGTGTGACCTAGTAAGGGGGGACGTCAGAGGGCGTGTCATAGCGGTAGCAGAGAATGTAAGCTGGTCAGTCTGGCAAGCATATGCTGGCGATGATTATGCTGTAGAGCTACATTTGGCGGTTTGCATTATAGATGTGTTTTTAGTTATGGAAATCATGTTGCGACCTGGGTTCTGATTGCGATTGTGGGATTAGACGGTGTTTTTGTTAAGGGTGTTTTTGTTGGTTCTGAAGTTGGTGTTTTTGCATGTTTGTTGTGGTCGTCTTTTGTGTTACCGTATGATTGTTGATGTATCTTTAATAGTTATTTGTATTGTTGTTGCTGTGCCATACATCCCGGCATTTTCCCCCTGGAAATGTTACACCTGCTGTGACTCGGCAGTATTGCACGATGCTGTTGCTATTACATCTGATATATTGCACACCTGCTCCTAGAAAGAAACACTGAACAGGCACGTGAATTATGACCTGACAGCCTATGACCTTACGGAGACCCAGTGCGACAAGAAAAACCTAAGATACTTGTAAAGCTGAAATTCATTTAGACGTACGTGTCCTCTTGCCAGTTTGAAGTGACGGAGACAAGACGTTTGGATCATGTCTTGCTCGGAGAAAATGGCAGTCGCTGGCAACCGCATCCGAATGGCATGGTTTAATTCACTTTCAATTGAAATTATGTAGGCCTATTGCGATACTGTGTCTAACATATGAACCCCTCCATTGTAGTTGAGTTTCGCTTGACCATCTGTTACCCTGGATGAACTTTTTTTTCTTTTTTTTCTTCATCTTTCTTTTTTTAAGCCAAGGTTAGATAGAGTCAAGAGACAGAGCTATCTATTTTTGTAAATCTCCACCCTTATTTCTCTCTCGCTCTTTCTATTTCTCTCTCTCTCTATCTATCTATCTATCTCCCTCTCTCTCTCTATCTATCTATCTATCTATCTATCTCCCTCTCTCTCTTTCCTCCCATCCCTTCCTCACTCACTCACTCACTCACTCCCCCCCTCCCCCCCCTTGCCACCTACCCCTTCCCTCCTCCACCACCTATTTCCCCTCCCCTCATCTTCGCCCTTCCCCCCTCCTCCTTCCCCTCTCCCCTCTTTGCAATAACGTGTAACCCAGCTTCCTCTCATCCCACCCTATCTCGACCTATCTTACCTGTCAGGAGTGTCTTCATCTCTTCGGGTGACCTGACCTGAACTCTCTTCCTTATGAGTTCCTCGGGTGTGATTGCGTCAGCGGGGGCGGGGGCGGGGGCGGGGGCGGCGATCTGGCGGAGGAAAAGATAAAGGGGTCGTTAAAGGGGAAGGAACAGGTGTTTTGTAGGTGTGTGACGTCATCAGATTGGGTTTGTTATTATGACTGTTATTATTATCCTAATCCTAAGTGTAATGAGGATAATAGTAATGGTAATTATCATTATCATCATTATCATAATGACTGTCCTTTATTATTGTAAGCTTTATTAATGTCATTAGAATTATTAGCAACAGTAATATCATAATCAATAGTGATGTTTTTACCTTCCTTTGTGGCGTTTGAGTTGCCAGTAATGCAATTTATTCAATTAATTTGCCAGGTATTGTATATTTGTATACCCCACCTGTACTTTATCAATCATTTTTTATTATCTTTATTTGTTTCCTTGTTTGTTTGCCGCTTGAACCAAACACAATATTAGATTTAAAGTTAAATCATCAGCTTTGATAAATTTAAATTTCTCTTATATCATCGCGAGTTCTTTCATCACAAATGAACAAGATACATAAGGAAGAAAAGATAGAGTGGTAACAAGAACAAAGTATGAAAGAAAAAGAAACAGAAGGAGGAGGAAGAGGAGGAGAAAGAGGAAGAACAGGTGGAGGAGGAAGAGAAGAAAAAGAGGAAAAGAAGAAGAAAAGAAGGAAAGAAAGTAGAAGAAGAAGAGTAAAAGGAAAACAAAGAAGAAGAACGATATAATAACAATAAGAAACTCTAGAGGACGAATAGCCAAAAAAAAAGAAAAG
>BOPN01000583.1:200000-202500 GCA_017312705.2 Penaeus japonicus | reverse complement strand
CAAATTTAATTATCAAGAGACCAAAGGCATGAAGATAGTGCCGTACGTACTGTGCATAATGAGGCAAGGCCACTTGTTGCGGTCGCTGCAACACCGTGTTTTGCCATACAATTTGTACCGCTGATGTGTCGGCAAACATCCACGCTTTTAGCACTGGCGGGTCAGCGCTGTGTCAAAATGCAGAATCCAATTTACATTTCAAAAGCTACATGCAACAACAAGAGGAGCGTTTTGCAATAATTGTTTTTATGTACATTGAATTGTTTCTATGATCATCTATTCAGCATGGTTGTTTTTTTATCACAGTGCTCGTATCGCGCGGGAATTAACACGTGTACACCGATTGTGTTGGTGGACCTGGAACGCGTTGCCCTTTTGTGCTTTGAGTATTTTTCTTCGAATGATGGTGTCCTCTTTAGTGCTATGCTATACGTACATACTTACATAACGCGTGCGAGCACGCATGCTCACACGCACGTACACACGTACACAAACACACACACACACACACACACACACATACAGTTTCTCTTGTAGAATGGATTGTGAGTGCAAGTGTGTGTGTGTGTGTGTGTGTGTGTGTGTGCACGCGCGTGTGTGAGAATAATGATGCTTTGTCAGCATCCTCGTCTGCGGTTCCGACATCATTTTTGTGACTGACACCCAAATATCCCAGCGACCTTCATCCCACCGCAAACCATTGCAACCCCCAATGCACCAACGCGTCAAATCTGAAACCGAGTGAGGAAAATGGCCGCTGCAACACTGCATCAGAATGTCAAATGGAATCCTGCAGAGACGAACTATCGGAAAATATCCAATCCTTTCCGCCGAACTTCGGATAATGACTCCATTGTGACTAGTTGGCAACTCACACATGACGTCACGCAATGTCCTCTTCAATATTTACATTTGGAAATCGTTTTCGCTCCACGATGGAATTCGCAATCTCTCTGGGTGTTTAATTCCTTCGGATTCCTTAACCTCTCTCGCTCCTTTTCCTTCTCTGACTTTGGTTCAGATATATTCTGCATTATTGTTATGATTATTATTTGTAGTAGTAGTTGAAGTAGTAGTAGCAGTGGTAGTAAAAATAATAATAATAATAATAATAAAAATAATAATAATAATAATAACAATAATAATCTTTATAATAATAATAATAATCATAATCATTATAATAATAATAATCATCATAATCATTATGATAGTAATAGTAGTAGTAGTAGTAGTAGTTTTTGTAGTAGTTGTAGTTGTAGTAGTAGTAGTGGTGGTAGTAGTAGTAGTAGTAGTAGTTGTTGTATTAGTAGTAGTGGTGGTAGTAGTAGTAGTAGTGATGATAGCAGCACTAGTAGTAGCAGGAGTAGTAGAGGTAGCAATATCATTTATTATTAGTAGTAGTAGTAGTTTTGATAAAAACAGTAGTAACAATAATACTAGTAGTAACAGAAGTAGTAGTATCATTATTATTATCATCATTGCGATTATCATTCTTATTATTATCATTATTATCATTATCATCATTATTACTATTACCATTATTATTTTCATGTCCATTGTCACTATCATTATCTTGTTTATCATAATTATTGTTAATACAGTATTCATATACTTATCGTGGGTTTATCAGATCATTTATCGGATTTATCGGATTACCTATCGGATCAAAACAAACTCCATCTCAATCACGGGATATCAATAATAACTATATTAAGTTCCTTTCGTGTATTCCTTTGGCTTCAAAGTGCTTTCCCCTGAAACAGATATTATTCGATCGTTTACGCTTATTAATTGAAACCTTCGTTGTAATTACAGCTATATCGTTATCTACTCAGTCTAATTACGTATATAGATATATATTTATGAATCTATTTTACTTTAGATTTTTACAATCTGAGATTTTTTTTTCTTTTTACCTCAATCGTGCTAACAAAATTTAGCATTTTTTAAACAATTAGTTAGCATAGCAATCTATATCTAATTAAGAAAACATATTTTGCATGAGAATAACACAGCAATCACGCCATGCCAAATAACCGGAAGTGACTTGGCACGGTTGCCATAGAGCGCTCATGATCGAAAACTAATTAGCGGAACGAAAAATTAAATATTGGATGAAAAAAATTATAATTATTAGACAAATTGCCTAGCGGAAATTAAGGGTATGTTTGAACACCGAAGGGTTATGACGGAGAGATGTGATGACGTCTGAATGGTGATGAGGATTGTGAGAGGAATGGTGATGGTGGTGATTATAAGGAAGATGGTGGTGATAGCGATGGTGGTAGTGGTGATGGTGATGGTGATGATGGGAATGACCAGGATGATGGTGGTGGTGATGGTGATGATGGGAATGACCGGGATGATGGTAGTGATGATGATGATGGTGTTTATAAGGAAAAGGATGATTGAAGTGATGGTGGTTGTGGTGGTAATGGTGATGGTTATGGTGATGGGAATGATCGGGATTATGGTGACGATGAGGATGAGGATTAATGAT
>BOPN01000583.1:187500-190000 GCA_017312705.2 Penaeus japonicus | reverse complement strand
CTGGAAGAATACACTGACACAATATTTTGCAAAACTAGATGTTGGCAGGATCAGCATACCCTGTTTTAAGAATATCACTTTATAGTAAAATATACATAGCAACCCTATAAGAAATATAATAATTTAAAAAAAAAATACAATATACAATTATGCTGAAGTCTATAATAATATTGAAAAAAACGGAATCCAGAACATACCTCTGCAGTGAAAACTAAAAAAAAAAAAAAAATCAATCTGGCTAAATTAACATATTAAACTATTTTGCAACAACTTTCTTCAGATTTCGCCACGGAAACTATTCGATTTATTAATCTACTTATCTACATATCACCAGTTTCAAAAAAAAGAATCAGTTAGAAACTACCTTTACCCTGGATGCAGTTTAATGAAGCCCCATCTTGTAAAATAGGCTTATCTATTCTTACGTATGTCGTTTGATCTAATGAGCTCATTAGCCTCAGCTGATTGGTGTCAATCTTTAATTACCTAATTATCTAGGTCATTCTATATTAAATCATTATATATAAATCAAGAGATAAGGTGACGAATCCAATGTCCATGCTTTCTTATTGCTGTTAAATAAATATCGTTAAATTCTGCCGACAAGGGGTTATCTGTTAGCATATTCGTCGACTTAAATCTCTACCCTTTACCCCTCCCCCCTCCTACCCCGATCCCCAGTCCCTCTTCTCTCGGTCCCCTTATTGACTGATTAAAGGAAAGTAAGAAGAAAAGAGGGAAGAGGCAGAGGAGGAAGAAGAGGGGAAGGAAGAAGGGGAGGAGGAGGGGGAGGGGAGAGGAAGAAAGGGAGGAGGAGGAGGATAATGTAGAAGAGGAGGAGGAGGAGAGGAGCACGTGGTGGAGGAGAAGGAGGATGAAGGAAGGGGAGGAGGAAGAGGAGAAGGAGAGGGGAGAGGAGGAGAAGGAGGAGGTGGTGGTGAAGGAGGGGAAGGAGGAGGCGGAGTAAGAGGAAAGGAAGGAAGAATAAGAAGAGAAAGAGGAAGAGAAGAAGGAGAAAGATAAGAGGGAGAAGAAGAAGAAAGAGAAGAAGGAGAAGTAGAAGAAGGATGAGGAAGAGAAGGAGAAGAAGCAGGAGAAGATGAAGAAGGAGGAAGAGGAAGAAGAGAAGGAGTAGGAAAAGACAAAGAAGAAGAAGGAGAACAAGAAAAAAGAAGAAAAAGAAGAAGAAAAAACCTTCATTAATCTTCAGACTAATCTACCACACACTTGCACTAAGAAAAAAAAAACGGATCTTCATTAACTTCTAGATTTATGTTACATCATAGTGTATCTCGCATCGTTAATCATACGGAAGCTAATTACTGACCCTTAACCCGGCTTGTGAAGGGTTTAGGGCTGTGAAGACGATTAATAAGGGAGATACAGGTGATCTGAAGGAACACTATCACTATAATTGGTTCGGGAATAGGGCTATGGTGTCACTATAAATCTACAACCCGAAATCATTTACGGTGGAATGTCCATATGGTTTGATAATATATGGGTAAGGATCACCATAAATACGACGATCCTTGTGGCAATGGTAGCATCAAAACACCATGACACTATATTCATTATACTTATCATCCTGTGACAACGCGGCGCACTGTAGTATGATGTTGTTTTAACATCCTCTTGAAATCCTTGAGAATAATGGTGATTATCATGATGGCGACGATGGTGAAGATAATGATAATATAGTGCTAACGACAGTGACAATAACTATGAACCTTTTAATAGAAACAGTAATAAGAAAATAAAAAAAACTAATAACAATCGTGCTAATAACGACAAACAGCTAAATAATCATATAAAAAATAATAAATACGTGAAAAAACAATGAAATTCCAACGTGAAAACCTGACGATAAAAGGCAATCTCTTTTTCCAGCGGTATCTGGCAACTCAAGTGTTTCCCTCAGGCGGGCATGGTAATTTGGACCTTCTTTACCGGGACGAGACCTGGACGGAACGGTACTCTGGCTCTATCTTTCTCTCGCTCTCCCGGTGGTACCCTCGCTCAGTCTCTCTCTCGCTCAATCTTTCTCTCGCTCTCCCGGTGGTACTCTCGCTCAATCTCTCTCTCGCTCAATCTTTCTCTCGCTCTCCCGGTGGTACTTTCGCTCAATCTTTCTCTCACTCTCCCGGTGGTACTCTCGCTCAATCTTTCTCTCGCTCTCCTGGTGGTACTTTCGCTCAATCTTTCTCTCGCTCTCCTGGTGGTACTTTCGCTCAATCTTTCTCTCACTCTCCCGGTGGTACTCTCGCTCAATCTTTCTCTCGCTCTCCTGGTGGTACTTTCGCTCAATCTTTCTCTCACTCTCCCGGTGGTACTCTCGCTCAATCTTTCTCTCGCTCTCCCGGTGAGTTAGAGACACAGCGGATTTCACTCGGCTACAGAAAGCGGTTATTGATGTTGTGTTTATTATGAATTCGTTGAAGATACGAATGATAGTGACAACGTCCGTAAAATCAATGATAAGTAACATGCAGATAAAAAC
>BOPN01000583.1:147500-162500 GCA_017312705.2 Penaeus japonicus | reverse complement strand
ACAACTAAACAATCACAAACACAAACATTGAGAACCCCCTGCAAACAACAAACCCAAACAGACAGCACCACCACCACTCAAAACAACAACCACAACAACAAACCCAAACAGACAGCACCACCACCACTCAAAACAGCAACCACAACAACAAACCCAAACAGACAGCACCACCACCACTCAAAACAGCAACCACAACAACAAACCCAAACAGACAGCACCACCACCACTCAAAACAGCAACCACAACAACAAACCCAAACAGACAGCACCACCACCACTCAAAACAGCAACCACAACAACAAACCCAAACAGACAGCACCACCACCACTCAAAACAGCAACCACAACAACAAACCCAAACAGACAGCACCACCACCACCACTCAAAACAGCAACCACAACAACAAACCCAAACAGACAGCACCACCACCACTCAAAACAGCAACCACAACAACAAACCCAAACAGACAGCACCACCACCACTCAAAACAGCAACCACAACAACAAACCCAAACAGACAGCACCACCACCACTCAAAACAGCAACCACAACAACAAACCCAAACAGACAGCACCACCACCACTCGAAACAGCAACCACAACAACAAACCCAAACAGACAGCACCACCACCACTCAAAACAGCAACCACAACAACAAACCCAAACAGACAGCACCACCACCACCACTCAAAACAACAACCACAACAACAAACCCAAACAGACAGCACCACCACCACTCAAAACAGCAACCACAACAACAAACCCAAACAGACAGCACCACCACCACTCAAAACAGCAACCACAACAACAAACCCAAACAGACAGCACCACCACCACTCGAAACCCAAACAACCCACAACAACAAACCCAAACAGACAGCACCACCACCACCACTCAAAACAGCAACCACAACAACAAACCCAAACAGACAGCACCACCACCACTCAAAACAACAACCACAACAACAAACCCAAACAGACAGCACCACCACCACTCAAAACAGCAACCACAACAACAAACCCAAACAGACAGCACCACCACCACTCAAAACAGCAACCACAACAACAAACCCAAACAGACAGCACCACCACCACCACTCAAAACAGCAACCACAACAACAAACCCAAACAGACAGCACCACCACCACCACTCAAAACAACAACCACAACAACAAACCCAAACAGACAGCACCACCACCACCACTCAAAACAGCAACCACAACAACAAACCCAAACAGACAGCACCACCACCACTCAAAACAACAACCACAACAACAAACCCAAACAGACAGCACCACCACCACTCAAAACAGCAACCACAACAACAAACCCAAACAGACAGCACCACCACCACTCAAAACAGCAACCACAACAACAAACCCAAACAGACAGCACCACCACCACTCGAAACAGCAACCACAACAACAAACCCAAACAGACAGCACCACCACCACCACTCAAAACAGCAACCACAACAACAAACCCAAACAGACAGCACCACCACCACTCAAAACAGCAACCACAACAACAAACCCAAACAGACACCACACACCACTCAAAACAGCAACCACAACCATAAAACCCAAACAGACAGCACCACCACCACTCAAAACAGCAACCACAACAACAAACCCAAACAGACAGCACCACCACCACTCAAAACAACAACCACAACAACAAACTAACAGACACCTTCCTGCTCAGAAACAGTGATGCAGCCGTGAGCCAGGCAGGACAGCACCCGCACTCAGAGCGGCGACCGGCAACAGGCCCAGGCAGACGGCACCTGCCGCTCAAAACGGCGGCCACAGCAGCAGGCCCAGGCTGGACGGCGCCACCACACTCAGGCGGCAACCTGGCAGCAGGCCGGACGGCACCTGCGGCAAGGCTTGGCCAACCAACCAAGCTAAACCGGACCTTTCTCTACTCAAAACAACATGTCAGCTATGACTAGTCTGGACCATTTTGCACCCACCACTCAACAGCTTAACCAACAACAAACCAACAGGACAGCACACCACCGCCAAAACAGCAACAGGCAACAGGCTGGTGAACTGGTGCCTACCTGCACTAAAGTAACAACACCAGTGACTCAAGACGCTATCTATCGACCACGACATCGTTGGGATGCTTTGGTGGAGTTTGGTAAAGCATGCTCGTACGGGCACAAACTGAAAGGGCTTGCAATCTGATTTCACTTGCCCAGCTGCCCTTTGTGTAATCAAACCACCCCAACCATGTTGGGACATCATTACTAGCACCAAGAGAGAGAGAGAGAGAGAGAGAGAGAGAGAGAGAGAGAGAGAGAGAGAGAGAGAAAGAGATATATATTTCATATATATTCTTTTTTTAGAGAGAGAGAGAGAGAGAGAGAGGGATAGAAAGTAAGAGAGAGGGACAGAAAGAGAGAGAGAGAGAGAGAGAGTGAAAGAAAGAGAAAGAGAGAGAGAGGGACAGAAAGAGAGAGAGAGAGAGAGAGAAAGAAAGAGAGAGAGAGAGAGTGAGAGAAAGAGACAGAGAGAGAGAGAGAGAGAGAGAGAATTAATATATATAACCTCGCTGGCTTGCGCAATTGAGACATCTAGCTTTGTTACGTGATTTTTCAACGAAATAAAAAAGTTAGGGGAAAAAAACATAGCCAGAAAATGCAGAATAATTCTCTGTTCGCATTCTTTCCTTCTTTCTCTCTCCTCTTATTCACAAATTCAATTTCAATCAAACTGATGATGAAAGACCATCAAGTGATGTTCAGGAACAGACAGACCCAGTGTTGTTCTGACTACAAGCCAATTTCGCCCTTATATATATATATATTGTTTGTTAGGAGAATCGAATAACAAGCTACGAGTCATGTTGACTGTTCTTGACTGAACACTGGATTTTCGCTTATGTTGCAATACTTGATCAACTAGACGTTTGGTTTGCAAGTTTGAACGTATATCCGGTTCTGTGATCATTATCATTATCATTATTATCTTCTATATTGCAGTTGATATTATTATTGCTAATATTACTATTTTTATTAAAATAGGTATCATTATTGTTATTATTATAAACAGAAATATTAGCAAAATCTATTACCATAGTCATTACAATCATCATTATCCTAATTATAACAACAGCCACCTAACCCCCCCCAAAAAAAAAAAGAAAAAAAAAAAAAAAATAATAATAATAAATAATTAAATAAAGCGCACCATCAAAAAATAAAATAATAATAAAAACACAATAACACAAAACCATCAAACAAACAAACAAACACAACCACTCAAACAGAAATAAGAAAACAAGCCAAAAAAAAAAAAAAAAAAAACTTAAGAACCCCAGCATCTTGAAAGAGAACCTCGCCGCCCCATCTCCAAGTGACGTTGAAAAGGTTCTTGCTTAAGTTATGGTGATGAGCGTATCAATCTCTGACGCACGATCGTTATTCTGATGTTCTGGCGGCCATTACAGCTGCGAGGCAATGTTGCGGCTTTTTGAAAACTGCTTTTCCCTTTTTTTTATTTTTGTTTTATTGTCTTGGTTGTTGTTGTTTTTATTGTTACTTTTGTTGTTGTTGTTATTGGTGTTATCATTATAGTTAGCTTTGTTATTCTTCATATCATCGTTGCTATCGTGATTACTGGCATTATCGTTATCATCATTATCAAAATATGGCTGGTTGTTGTTTATTATCATTATTATCATCCATAACATTATCTATAGCATCATCATTATCATTATTATCATTATCATCATTACTATTATCACCATTACTATTATTGTAGTTATTATTCTTATCTTTATTATTTTTGTTATCCTCATTATCATAAGTATCATAACTTTCTCATTCTCTCTCTCTCTCTCTCTCTCTCTCTCTCTCTCTCTCTCTCTCTCTCCTTCTCTCTCTCCCTCATCTGTTTCTAGTAAAGACTGCGGAAAAAAAATGTAAACTCATTCACGAAAGACACAAAAATATGATATCTAAAATCAACAGCGCTGTCCCCATAAAACTTAGCTGAGACACACACACACACACACACACACACACACACACACACACACACACACACACGCACACACGCACACACACACACGCACAAACACACACGCATACACGCACAAACATACACACACACACACACACACACACACAAAGGATCCACAAAAATACATACACATATAAACACGTACAATCTCTATCTCTCGCTATATATATATTCTCTTTTCTCTTTTCTCTTCTCTCTTCTCTCTTCTCTCTTCTCTCTTCTCTCTTTTCTCTTTTCTCTTCTCTCTTCTCTCTTTCTCCTTCTCTCTCTTTCTTTCACTCTCTCTCTCTCTCTCTCTCTCTCTCTCTCTCTCTCTCTCTCTCTCTCTCTCTCTCTCTCTCTCTCTCTCTCTCTCTCTCTCTCTCTCTTTCTCTCTCTCTCTCTCTCTCTTTCTCTCTAATTCTGCCACCCTTATCTTCTCCATTAGTATCAAATTTGCTTGCCAGACAATTTATCCTCAAGATAAACATCTTGCCAAGATCTCTCCCCCCTCCCCCCACACACTCTTTCTCTCTCACTCACTCACTCTCTCTCTCTCTCTCTCTCTCTCTCTCTCTCTCTCTCTCTCTCTCTCTCTCTCTCTCTCTCTCTCTCTCTCTCTCTCTCTCTCTCTCTCTCTCTCTCTCTCTCTCTCTCTCTCTCTCTCTCTCTCTCTCTCTCTCTCTCTCTCTCTCTCTCTCTCTCTCTCTCTCTCTCTCTCTCTCTCTCTCAGACACCAAACGCGACGTGGAGACAGTTGGGCTGCTTTCCCCTGAGGCAATCTTCCTCAACACATAATTTCGAAATGGCGTTTCCTATTTTCTGACTTTTCTCTTTTTTTTATCTGTAATTGGGTTTTACTCTTGCCTCTTTGCTTGGAGTCACTCTGGGCAGATTTCTTTGGAAATGAAGAATTTGGTGTGCTCTTTTTTTTTCTTTTTTCTTTTTTTTCTTTTTGAGGAAGATCGCGGTCTCGAAGGTTGCGAAAAGCGACGAGACTTTGGCATTTCTCTTTGTCCGTGTCTTGGAACTTGTCAGCTGTTTTTTCTGAAGTCATTTTCTGTTTCTTGGGTCTATGTGAACACGTGTATGTAGCGTACATGTTGAATATAGTTACGTATATAGTCAGTATATACTTCCGCGTGCAAATACATTATCACACAGATAAATGACAGATACAAAAAATCACAAACACACGTGCATATACACAGCCATACACACACGCCTACACATGCAGATTTAATACCCACCCACCACTTTCTCATCCGCTCATCTGTTCACCCATCTGCTCACCTGCTCACCAGACACGTACACCTGTTCACCCATACACACACCCACCTGCTCACCCACACACCCACTCAGCTGCTCATCCACACACCCGCTCACTTATTTCTTTACCCATCCATCCACCCACCTGCTCACCCACCCCTCTCCCCCCCGTTCACCCACCCACCTCTTTATCCACCTGCTCCCCCCTCTCCCCCCCGTTCACCCACCCACCCACCTCCATACTCACCCATCCAGCTCCACACCCACCCACCCACCTCCTCGTCCACCCTCCCACTCACAAGAACAAATAAAGACAAGATTCGCCAATTCTTGAATCTAGAATATTCCCTACGCTCGTGTCCTTAAATTGAACAAGTTACAATATTTTCAACTTATCAACTTACTCTCACTTACCAAAAAGGAAAAGAAAAGAAAAAACAAACAAAGCAGTACATGTTCGACTTGCCAACATCAGCTGTAAACAACTCCCAACATTGACAACGATGGCACCTAATCTGACCTTTGTTGGAAATAAAATAAATTATATGAAATACAGACTATGAAACGGGTTATAGAATCTATAATCCATATTTCTTCCTTTTGATTAATTACTTTATTTCCTTGACCTTCACTTCATCTTCTCTTCAGTTTCATTAAGATGCTAATTAATTTCAGTATTAATTGAACACCTCTAATGAATTTAGTTTTAATAATGCAAATTGTTGAATTCATTTGATTGTCTTTGTGGCCGCTGCACGATGAATATCTTTTCACTTTCTACATCAATCTTAAACTATTTTTAAATTGGAAAACAAGCAATAGGGAGGAATTTCTATATTTAGCATATACTTTTAAATAACATTCATACAAGACTTTAAAATGAAGTTAAAGGATGGTATATTCAAAGGATATAAAGACGCATGATATATTTTCCGAGATGATTAATTTGTAAAGGAATTTGTATATTCCAAAACCCTGAGATTCTATTGGGTAATCAGCTGATGTCAAGTGGTCCTACGGGCGATGTCTCTTCCCCTCTCTCTTTCCTCTCCTCCCCCTTTGTCTCCTCTCGTCTCCTTTCCCTTTCCCTCTCTCTCTCTCTCTCTCTTCCTCTTCCTCTTCCTCTTCCTCTTCCTCTTCCTCTTCCTCTTCCTCTCCTTCTCTCTCTCTCTCTCTCTCTCTCTCTCTCTCTCTCTCTCTCTCTCTCTCTCTCTCTCTCTCTCTCTCTCTCTCTCTCTCTCTCTCTCTCTCTCTCTCTCTCTCTCTCTCTCTCTCTCTCTATCTCTATCTCTCTCTCTGAAAGGCACCGATATTGCATATCATATGACCTACAGCACTGATTATGCTCTACTATTTAATTCATTGGCATATGCTCTTAGTCAGTCCTGACCTGACACTTCCTTGCTCCCTATGTCTGCTTTCTGCAACTGTGTTTCCTTGCGGAAGTCTTGAGGCAGAGAAAGTCACCCAAAAGGCATACATAAACCAGAACAGACAGAAGGAACCATTAGATCACAGGCAGACAAGGCACACAGACACAGAGAGAAGAACAGGCAGAGCAAACAGCTCTAACCTCCGGACTTCAACCAGTGCCAAGTGTATTAACCGAGTCCACCAATAAAGACTAACACGTGAACGTCTGTCTGTCTTATCCACCGGGTACAACGGGCAAAGCTAGTAGATCCCAACCGCTGGCAGATAGAGGATTACAACTAGCATCATCGAGTGGCTTATTCACTCTCTCTCTCTCTCTCTCTCTCTCTCTCTCTCTCTCTCCTTCTCTCTCTATCTCTCCCTCTTTCTCTCTCTATTTATCTTCTCTACCCCTTACTTGTCCTTCTCCTTCCCCCATCCTCTGCCTATTTCCTCCACCCTCCCGTGCCACTCTCCCCCTCCACCTCTCCTGCCTCTCTCCCCTCTCCCTTCCCCCTCCCCCCTCCCCTGCCTCTCATCACTGGCCCTTTCCCTCTCCACCCCTACCCATCCCCTGCCTCCCTCTACCCCTCTCTCCTGCCTGTCTTCCCACCTCCCGCTCCCCCTCCTCTGCCTCTTCCCCCCCCCTGCCTCTTCCCACCCCCTTCCCTTGCCTCCCTTCTCCCCCGTCCCCCTGCCTCTCATCACTGTCCCTTTCCCACTCCATTCATCTTCCTCCTCGTCCACTGCCGTTCGCTCCCTCGCCCTCTTGTCTGTTTCCTCGTCTTTATTGAGCCTTCCGTCCGATTGGATAGCCGGCACTTCAGCGCTCTCCCTTTCCTTTCCTCTCCTGTCCTTGCTTTTTTCTTTTTCTTTTTTCTTTCTTCTCTTGTCTTTCTTCCTTTCCTTTCTTATCTTATTTGTATTTATTATTTTTATTTTCATTTTGTTTTATTTCCTTGACTTTCCTTTCTTCTTTTCTTTTTGTCTTTTCTTTCTTTTTCTCGCCTTTGTTTTCGTTTCCTCCTCTTTCCTTTCCTATCCTTCCGATATATTTCACCTCCTTTATCTCTGGTTCCTGCATCCTCATCTCTCTCTCTCCTCCATCTCTACTCATGTCGTCGACCCTCACACTTTTTTCACTTCACTCTCTCCTCATATTCATTCTCTGTCTTTTTTACACTGCCCTCCCCCCATCCCCTCCCTGTATCCTTCCCCCTCCCCCTCATCTCGCCTCCCTCCCTCCCCCTGACTCTATCCTGCCTCCTTTCCCCTCCTCTCTCTTGTCTCCCTCCCTCCTCACCTATGCCTCTATCCTCCCCCTTACAGCTTCCTCCCTCCTGCCCCTTCACCCTGCCTGTCACCTGCCCCCACCTTCCTCCTCCCCCTCCTCTCCCCTTTTCCCTTCATCCCCCCTCTCACCTGTCTCCCTTCTACCTCCCTCCCCTGTCTCTCTCCTTCCCATTCCCTATTCCCTCACCTGTCTCCCTCCTCCCCCCTCCCCCTGCCTCTCTCACCCCGCTCCCCTACCCTGCCTCTCACCAGTCCTACTTTCCCCAAATGTGTCTCTATCCTTCCCCTTCCCCTTCCCCTCTCCCTCCTCCCTCCTGCCCCTCACCCTGCTTTTCACTTGCTTCCCTCCTCCCCCTCCCTCTCCTCTTTCCTTCCCCCTCTCCCTCCTCTCTCCTTCCCCCTCTCCTGCCTCTCATCTGCCTCCCTCCTTCCCCTACCTATGCCACTCTCCCTCCCAGCTCATTATCCTCTGCTATTGCATCATTCTTGCTATTGCACAAAAAAAGTATTTTCATTACTCAAGTGTCCATTCAGGAAAGCATGATTTTTTACATATCATGCACAACCCTTGAAGTTGCACAGGAATAACTAGAATATTCTAATGCTAGGATACTCCTTTCGGAATGCCCACAACAGCAGAGATAATTCTTGCATCTACTACACTTAAATCGAAACAAAATAAATACTTAGTTTGCCACAAAACCTGAATTAGAAACTCTTACTACAATATCAATAAATAAATTTGTACATTTACAACATCTAGACTACAAACACTTACATTCACAACACCTTCAACATCTACGCCACATATGTTTACAACACCTACAACCCACACTGTCTAGTTCTGCAATATCATAGAGAGAGAGAGAGAGAGAGAGAGAGAGAGAGAGAGAGAGAGAGAGAGAGAGAGAGAGAGAGAGAGAGAGAGAGAGAGAGAGAGAGAGAGAGAGAGAGAGAGAGAGAGAGAAAGAAAGAGAGAGAGAGAAAGAAAGAGAGAGAGAGAGAGAGAAAGAAAGAGAGAGAGAGAGAGAGAGAGAGAGAGAGAGAGAGAGAGAGAGAGAGAGAAAGAAAGAGACAAAGAGAGATACATACAGACAGAGTGAAAGAGAGAGAAAGAGAGAAACAGAGCCTGACTAACATACAGAATATTAAAATATTATAATACAAATTTCTTAAAAGATACTTATTCATACACCAGAAGCTTCGTTACATGAGCATTCTTCACGCTCCAAATGTTGAGATTCTTGCAATTGCAAACTCCAGCCACTTGTCAATCTCTCTTCAACATCTAAAAGAATGTCAAGGAACGGAAACAGTTCAAGTAGCACGTGTGAATAATCATGTCAGTTTTTATTCACTAATTACTCCTTGATTAGCGACGAGGATTTCCGCTCCAATTCCGGTTTTATTTGGGACCTTCCGTATTTTTTTCGTTTTTTTTTCAAGGGATTATCTTCTTGTGTGTGTTTTTGTTGATAGATTATCGAAACCTCTTTTCGTACAATGCTACTGTAATTTTTTTTACTGATGATGAAGACCTGTTGTTTTTCAATGGATTGTCTTCTTGTGTGTGTGTTTTTTTTTTTGTTTTTGTTTTTTTACGGATTCTCGGAGCCTATTTTCCTACAGCGTTTTTGCTGCTGTTGTTGTTGTTGTTACTGCTGTGCTGTTGCTTTGTTTTGTTGTTACTGTTCTTGATTTTGTTGTTATTTTGTTTTCATTTCATTGGCATTTCCCTTACATTGTAATCGTCTGTTTGATTTTTTGTCTATATGGATATCTATCGATGTTATCACTATAAATATCTATCTGTCTTTCTATACGTGTATCAATTTCATCTACCCATATATCTAAATATCTATCTGTCTGTATTTCTTTCTATCCATGCACCTTTCAGTCTGTCTACTTCCCCTGTGTCTGTCTACCAATCTATCTATATATTCTCCCGGTTATCCATATTATTTATTCATTTACCTCCTTGTATATTTCTAATTCTCTCTTTCTTTATTTTTTTTCCTCTCTGACCTTTTCCCAATTTTCCTTTCATTAAATTTTCTTACTCTTGGCCCTTTGTCAATAAATACACGAGGTCAGATTGATGATGTCACACACGCCTCTTTATGAAGTCCCACGCCATTATGATGTCACACCCTGTTCTGACGTCCCATGTCTTCATGACGTCACATAGCATTATATCGCCGCCACTCTATGCAAAGTCCCATCAATTTTCCTCGGAGTGCAAAGGGACTCCTCCACCAGATGGCAGATGCATGGCGTCTACGGGAGGCAAAGGTCCCTAGACAACAGAGGGCGTTCTCAACTTTGGTTTCCTAGTGAACAAGCCAGCAACTTGGCCCATTTCGAGCTGCAAACTCCGCATTCCCTTCGATCACGGAAAGAGAATGAAAGAGGAAGAGAGAGATGGAGAGAAAGAGAAAGATAGAGATGAAGAGAAAGAGAAAGATAGAGATGGAGAGAAGGAGAAGACGAAAGTAAACTAGTGTATATGTATGGTGTTAAAAATTTCAGAGACCTCCAAGATGGCAAATTAGAATTGGACTATCCTTCCACATGGTAACTGGAAAACAAAACTATTTATGTTCTTAAAGGAAAACCAGCTGACCTAATGTGCGAAAGAGAGAGAGAAAAAAGAGAAAGCGAATGCAGGTGCGAAAGAAAGAGAGGGGGGGGAGGGAGAGAGAAAAAGAAAGCCAAAGCAGGTGTGAAAGAAAGAGAGGGGCGGAGGGAGAGAAAAAAAAGAAAGCGAGTGCAGGTGCGAAAGAAAGAGAGGGGGAGAGGGAGAGAAAAAAGAAAACAAAAGCAGGTGTGAAAGAAAGAGGGGGGGGGAGAAAAAAAGCGAAAGCAGGTGCGAAAGAGGGAGAGAGAGAGAGAGAGAGAGAGAGAGAGAGAGAGAGAGAGAGAGAGAGAGAGAGAGAGAGAGAGAGAGAGAGAGAAAGAGAAAGAGAGCCTCTGCTACTGACGGCAAAGGAGCCAGTGACTGCCTTGATTCTCAATCGGACTCGGAATAACAAAGGAGCCTCACCTAACCTCGACTTCGTGTTCCCGGCGTCGAGCATTGTTTAGGTCTGGCCTCCTTGCTCTTTGTCGCCGAGGGGAGATCATCTCTGCATGGCGGGAATGAGGGGAACGCCGCGCTGGCCGCGCTGATTGAGTATTGTGTGTATGTGTATGTATGTGTGCGTGTGCGTGTGCGTGTGCGTGTGCGTGTGCGTGTGCGTGTGCGTGTGCGTGTGCGTGTGCGTGTGCGTGTGCGCGTGCGACTGTGCGTGTGTGTGAATATAAAACATATTATGGATATATGTATGTATGCATGTGTATATATATATACATATATATGTATATATATATATATATATATATATATATATATATATATATATATATATATATATATAACATTTCTTAGCCTACAGCAACTATATACATATATATATATATATATATATATATATATATATATATATATATATATATATATATATATATATATATAATTTCTTAGCCTACAGCAACTATATACATATATATATATATATATATATATATATATATATATATATATATATATATATATATATATATACATATATATACATATATATATATATATATATATATATATATATATATATATATATACATACATATATATATATATATATATATATATATATATATATATATATATATATATATGTTTGTGTGTGTGTGTGTTTGTGTGTGTGTGTATTTATATATCTATATCTATATATATATATATATATATATATATATATATATATATATATATATATATGTATATATATATATTTAACATTTTAGCCTACAACAACTTAAAATGAGGTAAAGACAAAAAATCAGCTAATCCCCCGAACACAGCCTCGGAGTTATTGCCTTATAAACAAACACAGTGTATTACGAGCAACAGTGTCCCAGGTGGGACCAGCGAAAGGGGAGACGGGGGAGGACTAGGTAGGGGACTGAGAGTGAACAGGGGGGATAGGGACGAGGATAGGAGGGAGGGAAGGGGTAAGGGAGGAGATACAGAGAATGGGGAAGAGGAGGAGGGACGAGGGGAGAGAGGGGGGGCGAGGAGGAGGGGAGGAGAGAGAGAGAGAGAGAGAAAACAGACGGCGATACCCCTCCCCCAGGTGCGAAATCCCACACACCTCAATTAGCAGGTCTTGTGCTAGTCCCTCAGGGGTAGCAAGGAGAGAGAGAGAGAGAGGGATGGGGGGGGGGGGGTGCTCCTGAACTTAGATTATGCCTTTGTGTTGTTATGCTGTCAGTTAGGCGCCATTGTTGTTCGCTCGCCTCATCTTCTTGGCGAATCATGTGTGCAAGATGTGCATGTGCATGACTGATAGATATGAAGCAATGCGTGCATATTTATTTCTTTATCAATATATAGAGAGGGAGAGAGATAGAGATAGATAGATAGAGAGAGAGAAAGAGAGAGGTAGCGAGAGAGAGAGAAGAAAAATATAGAGAGAAGAGAGAGAGAGAGAGAGAGAGAGAGAGAGAGAGAGAGAGAGAGAGAGAGAGAGATGATATAGAGAGAAGAAAGATAGAGAGAGAGAATATAGAGAGAAGAAAGAGAGAGATGGGGAGAGAGAGAGAGAGAACATAGAGAGAAGAAAGAGAGAGAGAGAGAGAGAAAGCAACAGCCGCCGCGTCTGAGAAGTCCAGTCGAAGAAGGACACGAGGGAAGAGCTTTGCATTAAGGCTCCCTATGCTGGTCTTTCCCCGGGTGTCGCGGCTTAATTGAGGCCATTCATTACCACTTTCTCATTTCCAAAGGGTTACGGGGAGCATTACCATTAAGGGATGTGTGTGTGGCTGTGTTGCGTGGAGGGGGGGAAGGGGAGGGCGGAAGGTGAGAGGGGTTGTGTGTGGAGGGGGGGGAGTGAGAAAAAAAAGCATAATTAGCACAGACTTAATGGAAGTGGAAGCAAGTTAAAGTTTGTAAAGTATCTAGATTAGCTTCAAGCGTTATCTATTTTTCTTCTCTCTGTCCCTGTCTCACTCCCTGACTCCCTCTCTCCCTCACTCCCTTACTCCCTCTCTCCCTCTCACTTGCTCTCTCTCTCTCTCTCTCTCTCTCTCTCTCTCTCTCTCTCTCTCTCTCTCTCTCTCTCTCTCTCTCTCTCTCTTTCTCTTTCTCTTTCTCTTTCTCTTTTTATCTTTTTATCTTTTTATCTCTCTCTCCCATTCTCTCACTCTCTCCCTCACTCCTTCACTCCCTCACTCTTTCTTTCTCTCTTTTATTCTCTCACCCTCTCACTCTCTCACCCCCTCTCTCCCTTTCTCCGTCACTCTCTCTCTCTCTCTCTCTCTTACTCCCCCTTTTCCTCACTCCCGCACTCCTGCTCTCCCGCTCCCTCGCCCTCTTGTCCTCCCCCTCTCTCTGTTTTTCCTTCTCTCTCTCTCTCTTTTTTCTTCAAGTCATATCAATGTGGTCTTCTTTTATTTTCTAGAAACGTTCGATTTATAGCTTTAGATCATTAGATCACTATTTAAACACACACGCACACATATACACACGCACACACACATAAACACACACACACATAAACACACACACACACACACATACACATACACGTGTGTGTGTGTTTGTATGTGCCCGCGTGTGTTTATCCTCACATGCTGGAATACTTGCACAGCAACCGGCAAAAACTAAACTCGATTTAGGACAAAGGCTTCAAATAAGACGACCAAACAAATCTTAGAATCCGGCTCAGCAAATATACTGACATACGTTTGACATACGTCTGAGTGTTGTAGAAGCAGTTGAAAACGTTTCTATAGATGTCGCTGTAGACGTTTTTAGAAATACGGTTTTGGATGACGTAGACGCTGCTGTAGACATCGTAATGGGCGTTGTTATAAACGTGGGCGCGCTTGTTTAGCGTTCTTGTCGACTTGTTGTGAACCTTACTATAGACGCTGTTCGAGGCGTTGTTGTAGACGGGTGGGTGGGTGAGCCAGTCGTAAAAAGGAGCCATATCCAGCGAACACGGTGTTAATGCAGGGTTACGAGCGCCGCCGGATGGTTCGCGACGAAGGCAAGGGTGTGAGGGTTGCATATTGACTCGTCCCTGCGCTGTATACAGGAGGTCGACCAACATTTGCAACATGATGGCACTGTAATTATCCCGCTGCCAATCATGCGAGGGTCGCGTTTGCACCACGGGAATGGCAGCGGATTCAAAGCCTCGGTGGTTCGTGATGACTTCTGATTCGGAGCTTCATTCGACCATGCCTTTGACCACGGCGAGATTTAGGCCTAAACGGAACAAGCTTCAAAGACCGTTTCGAATTTCATCCTAACATATTTTTAATTTATTCATTTAGTTATTCACCATTCATTTACATACTCGTAAGTCAAAAGTATAACATATAGTATATTCGACATATCCAACTCTTAGCTAATCTTTTAAATATTCTTGGTAAAACTAGTGGTTATATTTCATAACATTACTCAAATAACGTCATATATTAGGAATTCGGTAAGTTTTAACTTCTCTCCGTATTTAATGCACAGTCTTAGAACTCCTGTCAAGCAAAAGACTGCTTTGTGAGGAGAAAATCAGAAAAGTTGTACACAGAAGACTGCAAGTCAGGAATCAAACGTTTCGTTCCTGTGCAAAATTGTACAAAAATCAAACGTTTTCAAAGCCAAAAGCAAGGCAAAGGTCAAACATATTTTATTTCTCTTTTTCCTTTTTTTGTTTTATTCTTGTAGAAAAACTCATGTGACAGAAAGGAAATGCAAAAAATCAAATCTTTGTCTTTTGCTCGAACGCTCTTTATAGTGCGTTTAAACGTTTCGTATCGACAGAACAGCTGCTGTAAATGTGTTATTTCTCAGTTTTTCTGATTTCTTTACCTCTCACATCTACCTCCCTCCCACCCGCCCTTCCTTCTGTCTCTCCCTCCCTCCCTCCCTCTGTCTCTCCCTCCTTCCCTCCTTCCCTCCCTCCCACTCTCTCTCCT